>DWPV01002049.1:0-18328 GCA_018251915.1 Urbanus proteus proteus
TTGGTGAAATTTTGAAAAAGAACCGACATTTGTTATATATGAATTTGTCCGACAATAATATTTCTGATTTTGGAGCTGCGTTTATATTCAAGTATTTAAAAGAATTTACATTAACTTTGGAAGATATTAAAGAAAAAAGTTTTCGGCGATTTAATTATTTGAAATCCAAAGCTGTACTCTACATGAAGTACTTGGAAGAAGAAAAACTCGCGCGATTACACAGAAACAGCGAAAACGGTTCTAGTATTAATCAGTTACTCCCAAAAATACACGTCACTACACCTAGAAAAGGTCACGGAAAGAAAAGTAAGATAAACGTTCCATTATTTTATGACGAAGATATATCAGTTGAAGATGTCGCTGAAAAGAAGACTAACGAAATGTTAGGAAAAATAGATGATCCTTTTGAAGGTAAATATACTAAACGTGAAGGCAACACAATATATGCTCTTGGCAATTTTTCCCTTTGTTATCTTAATTTAGCGTACAATGACTTAACGCTGCTTTCGATACGTAAAATTTTGCAAGTACTCAAGTACCAGAGTGGAGTGAATAAAATAAATCACTACACTGGTCTGATGAAGATTGTAATAGACGGTAATAACATTTCACCTCAATGTGAGGAGTTGGATGAAATTGAATTATGCTTGAAGAGAGCAATCTTAAAAAATGAACCTCATAAAACAAATTTAAGTCCTACAAACTCTTCTATCTTGTCTGAAAAGAAAAAATAATAACCATGTCATCAGGGAATTTTTGTGATCTCGGCTGATTTTTTTTAGTTGTGCGATTTTTTGCGATAAAATAATATTAATTCTGTTACGTATATAACAGCTCTCGGATATATTCTTCGTTATTGTGATAAAAATAAATACTATCTTATGATTTACGTAACCGAAGGTTATTTAAATTATCTTAAAGATCTAAAGATATTTTTTGTTTGTGTTTACCGTTTAAAATGTTTGGTCGTTTTGAATGTGTAGTTTTCATGTGGTTTTAACCATTAACATGGAGGTTATAAGTTATAACTTAATAGTAGTTGTTGAATAAGCAAATAAACAGTTTTTTGTTATTTATAATTTTAGTAGTAGTAGGCTTATTTTCCTTTTAAGTTTATAGACTAAGTTAGAAGATTCCTAATTTAAGTTCTATTAAAAGTAAGAGCTATGCAGATATTAATAAAATTGTACCTATTTTAATGAAATATTTTTAAGTTACGTGTTAAAATAAATTAATTTATGGTAGGCGAATAAAAACTTATTTATTTATTTTCCTGTTTAATTTAATTGTGATAAAGCGAATACAAACATTAATAAAACTTTAAAGTAGTAACCTACATACTACATATTTATTTATTTATTTTACATAGACAACAAACTATAGATGCAAACGAGCATGCAGTCCACCTAACGGTAAGTCACCCATGGTTATTTGTAATCAATCCCAGATATGACACCTACATGAGGTCGACCATGCTTGAAAACCATGAAGCACCTTGGATAATTATATCTCCTTTACCACATCTTTTGATAGTAATATAAAGACGACACCCTTGGCGGAGTGATTACCATATCGATTTGACGTGTAGTCGCAAAAAAAATCATGTGGAATCCATTGTCTGTAAAAAACAAAAACATATCTATTCCGTGGGATCTGTACATTTCAACACAAGAGTAGCACATATCTTATTCCAAACGATACTCTGTCTCTGTGCTAAATTCCAATCAAATCCATTCAGCCCTTCTAGTGTGAAAGAATGAAAAAACATCCATCCATCCATCCATCCATAGATGTATGATCTAAGGGACTTGGTAGGATACTACTAACGTAAGTGATTAATCGTAAGTATGCATCCATATATCCAACTTCACAAACTTTCGCCTTTAAATATAATATTGATAAATTGCTAGAACTGGTAGAAGAGAGTAACAAGGAGACTTTTTTTATTCCCCGTGCTACCTACCATCATGTGCGTGATGTGCGTAGTAGCACTAGGAATGAACCAAATAAAGTGTACTGCCTGGTACGAAAACGGCTTGTTGGAAAAAAAAAATACGACATATTTATATTATACATGACATGTGTTGAAAATAGACTTCTTATTTCGATTGCTTTATTATATGTTGTATATTTTGAACTGTTTTTATTAACTTTTTGTTTTAGCATCGTGTATTTCTTAATTATTTTTATTTATTTTATATTTTTTAAATAAAGTTAGAAATAATGAAATCTGCTAAATCGAATAGATCTCTACGATCAATTAAATCGTCACGGTCAATGAAATCTACGAAAACAATTCTCGAAAGTAGAAAAGGAGACGTTGGAGGAGAATTTTTGGATTTAGCTAATGTGTTACCCACGGCTTGCGCTAAGTTCCAGTGTCCCTACAACATAGTAGTCAAAAAAGAATCACAACGTGGTAAGTGTTAATTTATTCGTCTTTTATGAGAAATAAATACTTTGAAAGTCTTTGTGTGACAGTTACTTACACTTATTTAAGTTAGTTGTTAGTTGAGAGATAAAGTATCGTTACTATGAGTTTTACGAGCTCGTAAGCTTACAATGTGGTCATAAATGATATGCGGCGATATAATACACTAAAATATCTTTGTATTATTATTATTATTATAAGATGTTAAGTATATAAACTTTACATTTATTTCAGATGAATTTTACAAAGCACTTAAGTATGGAGATACAAAAATAGCACGCAAAAAATTGAGCATCATGCCACCCCAGTCAACAATAGCTTCTCAACAAAGTGAAGTTAAAACTCCAGCTACCAGTAAGTCTGAAGAAGGCGAGCCTTCCGTAGATGCTAACACCCTTACGATAACGGCTATGTATGATACATATAATTGTCTATCAGAAATAATATTAAGTAAAATGAAAATACCAAGAATTATGATGCAAGTAATGGGTTTACTAGTCCCTTACTTTCCAAATTTAACTACGCTAACAATTCGCCAGTGCCGCATAGAGTGTTCTATTATATACGAAATAAGTAAAATGCTAGAAATGTCTTCTATTACGGCCATAAGTCTTGATGATTCACCAGTTTTGGAAGAGAACTATGACATGCTATTAAATCAACAGTCTAATCTGCGAAGTCTTTCGCTATGCAGATGTAAAATAAACGATGATATTTGTAAATCAATGGCTGTACATTTACGCCATGGAGGTCCAGCTGAAAATTTACAACTTTTAAATCTATCTTCTAACCACATAACGGATATAGGTGCAAAATACATCGGTGATGCTTTGAGAACCAATAGGCGTTTGCGGTATCTAAATTTAGCAGATAACCGCATATGTGATGAGGGAGCTGCTCATATACTAAACGTTTTAATAGAATTTCCTTTAACGCATGATGAAGTATTAAATAAAAGAATAAGATATGTGAAATATTTGAAATGTAGACAAGCGCTTTACCTTAGATACTTAAATGAATGTGCAACTAGATCATTCGATGAAATAAGTATGTTTAGCCGAAAGTCGGCGGGAAAAAGAAAAAAGCCTACTCGTAAAGACAAAGATTCACTTAGATGTTCAGATGAAGATATAAAAGGTAAAGCTGAAATGTTGGCTGCAGAAATTCTGGGCAGTTTTAATGATCCTTTCGATTCTAACTCTATCAAACTTCGCAATAATTATTATTATTGTGTCGGGAATATGGTACTAAGTTATTTAAATTTGTCATACAACAATTTATCTTACCTTAGTATTAGGAAATTACAAAACGTAGTGATGTATCAAAATGTATCCAAGAAACCAAATCAGAGTGGGCTCATAAAAGCTGTGATTGATGGTAATAATTTGCCTATGTGCAAAGAATTAGTTTTCTTAAATGAATTATTTAGTAAAATTTTCAAAAACTATGCTGGCAAACCTGAACTCGGTAAGAGGAGATTGATTCGGATGTCGAGGATATTATAGTTTTTACATATTTTTTAATGGTTTTATGACTTTGGGAGTCTCAACAATAACATTTTCGTTAAATTGTAGTATGTGGGTATGGTTATTTTACAAAAATAAGTATTGTAAAAACACAAAATTTTGCTCAAATATTGTACTTTATTCAGTTTTCTATTTACAAATTAATAGGTATGTTATAAAAATGTTAATATTGAATAAAAATAATAAAATTTAATTAACTTACATACTTAGAAAATGAATTTTTGTTGTACATACTTAACTATGAACACTAGTTTTGGTAACTTATGTTGTTTATCAATAGGTAATCACATTTTGTCTCAAAAATAGATTTTTCTTAAAAATCGGAAAAATATGAATATAAGATACAAAAGTATTATTCGTGTACGTCTAGAATAAAACAATAATAAGAGTAGATGGCAAGCAAAAAAAAAGTTCATTAGTATAATCTGTAAGCTTCGTTTGGCGCCACAGATGATTAGTGAGGAAAACGGTAACGTAAAGGTAGGTAGTAAGTTTATTTTGACACACATTTCTCGAAATCGTCTGTCTAGGAATTATGATTGTGCAAAATCAGAACTTAAAAATATATTTTTTAATTCATATTCATATAAGTATATACGAGTATACAGAGTATTATTTAAAAATATTTTAATACAAAATTAAAAATAGTCTCCTGTGAGCGTACTGTATGCATACAGCACCAACGTTTTCGTTTGTCAACGCTATTTAAAATGGAATGGCGAATGGGGCTTAAATTTAGACGAAGTCTAAAGCTTAATTATATTATTTGTAACTCTTTAAAATTAAGGATGCTAAAATCGGTGAGAAACGAGAGGTCGTTAATTTCTCGGTGGAAGATATTCTCTGTTAGGTTTTTGGGCTGGAAATCCGTTGTCCCTTGATCCTTGCGGTCGTCCAGTACCCGTAGGGAATCCAGGGCCGGAGGGTTTACCGGATGGGTATCCTTGACTACCGCCTGGTCTAGAACCGGGGTAGCTAGGTTGACCTTGTGAACCGGGATAGTTTTGTCCTTGAGGGCCAGTTGGTCCTTGAGTTTGAGATGGGTAACCAGAGCCTGGATACGAGCCTGATGGTCCTTGAGGGCCGCTGGGATATGAAGTGGTTGGACCTTGCGGTCCTGAACTGCCAGGATAGCCTGCCGATGGTCCTTGCGGTCCAGAACTACCAGGGTAGCCTGCCGATGGTCCTTGCGGTCCTGTGCTTCCAGGATATCCAGCTGATGGGCCTTGGGGTCCAGAGCTTCCTGGATAACCAGCTGATGGTCCTTGGGGTCCAGTGCTACCAGGATAGCCAGTAGACGGTCCTTGGGGTCCAGAACTGCCAGGATAACCAGTTGTGGGCCCTTGAGGTCCTGTGCTTCCGGGATAGCCAACTGATGGACCTTGGGGTCCGGTACTTCCAGGATATCCAGCCGACGGCCCTTGTGGTACGTTACTTCCAGGATAGCCAGAAGACGGTCCTTGGGGACCAGTACTACCTTGATATATAGGGGAAGGCCCTTTTGGTCCGGAACCACCAGGGAAGTTACCTCCCGGACCCAGCGGCCCTTGAGTGAAGTCTAGATTTGGGAATCCTTGCGAACCAGTAATAGAGTAATCGTAAAGGTTAGCATTCAACCCATATAGACTTGGGGCTGAGTTGCAATCGAATTGGTTCCACCAAACGCAGACGAACACTTCTTGCGAAAATATGGTTCCGTTAGGGCAGAGGAAGTCGTAGGTTATATTGTTTGCGCAAACGTGGAACACTTGGCATCTAGCTTCAACGTCGGCGTAGTAACCTGGATAAGCTTGAGCATCGCATCTGAACGAAGTCTGTGGAATTATTGACAGGATAGGATAATCTCTCTCCGGTTCTCCAGGAATGGCGGAGTAGTCACCTCCGTCATAGGCACCTGAATCACCGTCAGGTCCAAAACCGGGCCCGCCAGGTCCAAAACCGGGCGCACCGGGCGCACCGGGACCAAAACCAGGAGCACCGGGTCCGAATCCAGGTCCACCGGGACGACCAGGTGATTGTCCACCTTGATTAGGATAGTTCTGACCAGGATAGCTAGGGCCAGTTTGACCTGGAAAACCACCTGTGCCAGGGCCGCTTGGTCCTTGTCCAGGGTAAGACGGTCCTTGCCCGGGATATGTAGTTTGAGGGCGTTGATTTCCTCCAGGGTATCCTTGGTTGCCTGTTGGATAATTTGTAGGTCCAGATGAATAGCTTGGCGTTGAACCAGGGTATTCATTCTGAGGGTTGTACGAGGGCGATGTAGGAGAACTTGGATAGCCACTGGTTGGACTAGGGGCGTATCCAGGGCGGCTGGGCGAGGTACCCGGACCGAAGGGCGTACCAGGTTTGTTGTACTCGTATCCACTTTGAGCCACTGCTACCGCTATTAGCACTGAAATAGAAGAAATATAATGGCATTAGTTTCACTTTCTCCTTTCGTGATAATTACCAATCATGTACCTACTAGTGATAGAGGTGTCGTAGGTTATCGGATGAAATGTCAATTCATAACTACTTCTATTTAACTTTACACTTAATAACACTGCCATAGACATAATGTGCCTGAATTTCTAATTCTAAAAATATTAAGACTTGAGCGGCCAAGACAATGTATGAACAAGCGTTTGCATCTGATACTTCCATAACTGCAAAAGAAATTGGGTCTAGCTGTATCAAATTCGAAATAGGCTGAATTTATTAGTGCTTTATTATCTTATTTCCTCCCTTGGCACAATGGCTCGCAGATGACATCGCGTGAGACCAGCGCCGCGGCTTCGATGTTTTCGCAACGCACTAATGGCGAAATTGTCGTAATGAATGCGGTCTCACTCTTTCGGGAAACTAGCCCGTCATTAAACGATTGTTTAGCGACAATATAACACGATGTTGTACAGCAAATGTACACTTTTCTTGCCTTTGAACTTAATTTGTGAATGAGGTAGCATTAGCCGAGCGGTCGCAATATTTCCATGTATCGGTGTAATCTTGATTACCATCATGATAAGAAATGTTAGTCTGTCATCACCATGGATCACTTAAGGCGTTAAAATAAAATTATGTTTTTTTAAGTAGTCAACCGTCACTCAATCAATCAATCAACTTACAGTATACAGGAGTAGCATTGCATCTGTGACCGATCTTATCGGTACCTAAGCTTCCAATCCTATTTAAGCTTCATTCGATATGGGCCGCATGGTCATATACTACTTTACTTTTAAACAAAAGAGGAAATACACACATAGAACTACAACTTAACACTGAAACCTGACGCCAATTCCAAATAGTAAATCGATGGATGAAGATACTAAGCACTGCCAATTTTGTTAACTTTATAATTCTACCAAATAAGTTTAAGGTCCCGCAGCCCTAAAAAACATTGAGGCCAGAGATTTCAAGTACCATTGCCACATTTAACACATTATCTGATAAAAAATACAACATTCCCAAAAAAAAAAGATTGGAACATTTAATGAATGGCTTAATTTGGTTTTGGCCAAAATGCAAATGAGGGCTTAACAATGAGTGCATACAAAGTTGAGCAATAGTGGATCCTCGCCGTTACGTGACTGTAAACATTTAATGCTTTTATCAATGAAAATCTGATTGTTCCCATAATTACGCGATGACATTGGACAACTTGCAAAATCAGATGATCACTGAATATAGTTAATGTTGTATTACGTTTTAATGACGCCAAAACCCCCTTTTTGACATACTATTGCACGCACTGTCATTAATTTCATCGCTATAGTACTCCTTGATAAGTGTTTTGATGATTACAATTGTGTAATCTGCGTAGCCTTTGTGGTTACGGCCAGTATTCACATATCATAATATATTGTATGGTTCAGTGATTTGAAAGACTAGTATTTTGGTATTCAGCCCTTTATTGGTCCATATTTGGGATTCCATACATCTTAGATTCAAATTCTATCAATATAATTGATTTATCATTTGCTTTAGCGTTGAAGGAGAATATAGGAAGAAAACTTACGCGCCTGAGATTATTTTTAAACATAGTGCCATAAGAGTGTCATGTTTATCAATTTTCACTTGACCACGATGGCTTAAACCTCTCTCTCTTACACTCTTTGTAAGGAGACCCCTGTCCAACTGTGGTACATTAATTCCTTGATTCTAATTCCTATTATTACTCCAGTTTAAAAGGTAGTAGGTAGTTCTTCTAAAATATGGACACCTGTTTCAACATAGCCGTTTATGCTTTTGCAAGGTGCGAAATACTACAAACTGAGAAACATAATCCATAATTATGTTTCTCAGAAGATTCTTCATATTATGTTTTTAAAGGCCCATAACAACGGTGCAACGTTTAATTTTGCTAAGTATAATTACAATACAACATAGTATCTTTGCAAGAAACTAATACCCTCGTCGTGATGCCTTTCAATTCTGTTTCTTAAGCTTTTACAATAAATGTTTGAAACTGGAGGACGGATGCTCGAAAATCATTAAAAATAATTATACGGTTATTCTCGTATCTGCGGAGCTGAACGTCAGACCATAGTCATATATCAGTTTTATTATAGTTCACAAGACAATAAATAATTACAGCTCGTTCCCACTTGTCGACTGTCGGACCCTGATTATACCTGAGAGTACAAGTAGCAGAACATTTTAAATGAAGATTCTTGTTCTATGCCGATTTATTGTAAGCACTGGCAAGAAAGCTCTGTCATTGGTATATACTAAACTAGTAAATTAAAACCCTGGTCCTACAGCCGACAAGTGTGAACGGGCTATTAAGATGTCCTTACTTTATAGCATCAAATAAGCCATTATACAACCGTATGAAACTTATAATATACTTTACGGTTTTAGATAAGATACATATAACTAATAATATATGTACAGTTTCTGTACGCAATTTGTTATTATTGTAGGTATCATGTCGGGAAGTCGTGCTGAATTTTACGTGATGTATTAGTTATAATCCCGTGAATACACGAGTAGGCTTACAAAATCCATATAACATGAATATTACTGGTATCATCAATGATTAACTGTTAAAAAGAAGTGAATTACTGTATATATTATGTTATTGGAAAAAGCCACGACGAATCTGATATTCTTAATTGTACGACTGATGCGACCTACAAGCTTACAGTATTAATACTGTCAATAGTCTCAAATAATAATTAATACTGAAATATAGGTCTTTTCATGATTTAAGTCTCATTTATTCCATTTTCAATCTTATAAATTAGCGACCCTTAAGACCGAATGATTTGTTAGTATTAAAACTAAACCAAATCTCGTGAGTATCGATGCTACAGATCGAACAGGGAAGTACCAGCGTCAGATGCGGTTCGCACCACGCGGGGGCGCATCTCGTGCTGTTTTGTCACGAAATGGAACAATGGAACAAGGAAGCATGACGCGGACACGACGTAAAACTAGGGACGGCCTCAGATGAATGGTTTTATCGAATGAAGGTAATTAACGATTAAAATCGATTCATCTTTTTGACAGTGCACGTATTTATCGGCTTTCCAGATATTTAAAGGTTAACCGGCATTAGGCAGGTAGGATCTATTGTGTGAGCTTTATTGAATTGTTCCATAAATCTATTTGATTTGGCAAAAAAAAAAACTAGTTAATATATGCAAAAAGTTGTTACTTCTGGATTTCCCTCAATGTTGCTTAACTAAGCTTGTAATTTCTAATTTTCTAGCTTCGTATAGGTGTATGACCTTCCACGTCAGTAGAATAATATAATTATTACATCTATATTTCGAGTTGTGATTCTCATCCTTATTTTGTCATGCCATAACATAATGGCCGAGTCATTTGCATGGATATACGACTGATGATTACCAACCCTGCACCAATCCTGTTTCTTCATTCCATTACTTTACATTGTCCACAACAATAAAACTGATTCCCATTATTTGTCATGTTGGCAATCGGATAATCCAACGAACGACTTCACACGAACACGAACATCCGAGTCCATTTCCCATCACTACATCAATCCTGTTTCTTGAACGAATTCCATTAGTTTCCATAACGGACGACAATGAAGCTCATTTGTGTAATTTGTATGCAGCTGAATGCAGACGTCTTCCATTTTGTCAACGTGTGAAGATTCCTCGCATTACTGTGACAGTTGTACTAGTTGCTTCATTCAAAACTTACTTAATAATAAGGTGCATTGCACGGAACTCGCATAATGTGTGTATATTATGCATCTTTACATGTAACTATCGAAAATGTTGAAGATATTGTTACATTTGAAATTTAATAAATGTTTCATTCTTTCCTCTATAATGTGAAGCATTCCAGTCATTTATTCTTAAAAGTAAAACTGTAATTTAAGCTGAATCGACGAAATATTAAAATAAAACATTAAGATTAAATGAAAAATATCAAAATCCGTGGAGTTCATTATGTACTCACCTACACACATTTTTTAACATGCAGGTAATTAACTGGAAACGTCAAAATTTAAAGAAATTACAAGCAAGGGGTTTACACTATAGAAAATGAATGATGATGATGCAGGAATATCATAAATACATTTATTTAGAACATGGGGAATATTATTTCATGTCAAACTGATGACGAATACAAGTTGCGTCCATCGTGACCAATTTGAAGTGAATTGAAGACGGCATAGCATTACGGACTGCGACCATCCTTCGTTGCAAAATTTGTAACTGTAACTAAAAGCTATGCTTTTCTGAGCCCAAAATAGAGATATAGGTATAGTTCCCTAACATATAACATTCTATATATCTTGTTTTTATATATCTACTTAATTTAACTCACACACACGCGAAGATAGATGACATGATTAAGCAGACGGTTGTGTCTACTGTGACTGGACGTTGATTGGTAACCAGTACTTAACTGCTCAAATAAAAACTAAATAAATAAAGTGTCCCATGTCTATGAGAATGAAGTAGTAAACGAGACCATAGCCACAAATGAGAACTAGGGAACTAAGTTGGGAGGCCTTCGCTAAGTATCGCACCTTGGCTCTTATCACACCCTTCATACAAAAACAGTCAGCTTTTTGGTAGATTATTGCGTTAAAAATAATTTTAATTATAACCCTACAACAAATTATTAAGTAATACTATTATTTAAGTACCTACTAAGTACAGTACTCTTGACATTCTGAATCAGATCAACAAGCTACAAAGAATTATTATTGAAAATAAAAAGCTATTATTAGCTTAAAATTAAAATCAACCAATTGACATTAAAATAATAATGGTTCTGTGCAAAAGATTGCATTTGTTTGCTTAATAATTTCTTGGGAACTGCGATTAGCTTGGGAACCATCAAATACGAATGTGCTGGGAAAACCAAGTCTATCATTTAATGTCATTATTTTAAACGTATTATGTTTTTATAATTTTATGTTGACATCCCTATTAAGATGTTTAATAATCTTTTCATTGTTATTTTTTCAACCGTTGATAAGAATAACTTTTTCTCTTTATTTGGACTTTAAAGGTCCGCGGAGTGCAGTGGTCGCTCTAGAAGGACGCACCAAGCCTGCCTGCCTCGAAAAATTAACAGAATAAAAAGTAACTTTTTTTTTAGTTAACCTAACGTTAAGGCAGACGGACAACCTGATGGACAAGTAGTCACCGCCGCCTATGGACATTTGCAACACAAGGAATCGCCAATGCATCACCGGCTCTGAAGAAGAGCTCTTTTTGCACCCTTTTGAAGAACCCCTAACTAAGTAACAAAAGTTCCTTTACCGTTAAAACATGATCTATGTATTCACCGCATGAGAGGTCACTGCTACTCATGGACATTTGTTGTTAACCCTAATTATTCTTAGGTCCCTTGGTCGGCCATTGATGCATTGCCAAACTTAGGACTAAATAAGAATATCTCATTCGTCTGTTTCGACTCTATTTCATCACCTATATATATGTGTATAATGATGTTTAACACTGCTATTGGGATAGAAATGTGTGGTGAAATATTGCCAGAACATTTGGTATTGTACCTATAATATATATATATACCTATACGATTATAATTTTGTAACACAAATGATTTTTTGGTTTAGTTTAACAGCGTACAATCCGAGAGTCTGCATAATGAAAGTATAGAAAGGTGTAGAAGAAAATTGCACCAATGGACCTAGGTATGTAATTTCCCAAAATTGAATAGGCTCTTTCTAAGCAAACGTGCTACACCTTAGACTGAATCTTACTTAACATCAAGTAAGATCGCAACCAAACGTAAGAATATTAATATTAAAAAAGAAAATTATCCATAAAAAATTCTTTAATACTATTCAATTACCGAATATACGAATAGGTATATAATAAATACCAGTAAAGACGTACTATGAGCTTGGTTTACAAGTACACGGAGGTTAGTCTTCTGACGTTATAATGACGAAATTGCAAAATTACTGGCTTTTGTTTCAGCTTGAAGATGCTAATAATAAGCATAATAACCAGTAACCGGGTACCAATTTAGATAATTTAACAATTGCTGAGATGAGAAAAAAGGCGAAATTATTCGTTAACTTAATTATTGTTTGTTTATGAACAGAAAATAGGAAAACGGAAGAATTTATAATTTCCTGTCATATGGCTAGAGCCTGGAGCTTTTCTGTTTCACTAATGGTTCTATTCTTTACCACGTTTCTGCAGTGCGGATTTATAAAAGAAGCAATGTGTTTTCACCTTTTAGGGTCTTAGTTTTTGAAATTTACTGATGAACAAAAATGTTTGAAAAAATCCAGGCTTGACGTTCGACTTAATCTAGATACTATAAGCCGTTAAGTAGAGGCTTAACGCCCCTACGAATTATTTCAATGTCCATATTTAGTTAATTTGGGATACCGCTAAATTTTAGCACGGTAACGTTATTCTAGTAGAAATGGTACGTAAGTTCCTTCCCGATATTTCTCGACACTGTTAGAAAAAGCAAGAGAAAACCAATTTGCAATAGGTACGTGTCTTAACTTCATAAATAAATCAATTAATGGATTAATGTCTTCATTAATTTTCAATAGTATTTAGTAAAGGGCCTATCGGCTAGTTGTAAATATACAAACGATTAGTGCATTTCAGAATACTTAAATGTTATTGGCCCTTCAGGATACAAATAGATGAAGACATTATATTTCACGTTTATAGTATGCAGGCAGCCCTTAGAGTTATTTACTTTAAGGCCCTCTAAGTACATTTAATGATACTTACTAAGTGAATATTTACGAAATTATATTCCTAAACCATAAATTTAACTTCGTAGATTTAACATATACGTTGAACTTCTGTTGTATATACGTATAGTTATACCATTACTTAATAAGTAAGGGTGATAAGATCTAAATTAATTTAGAAATATTCAGACGTGTTTAAAGATAATGTAATTTAATGAACGTTTTCTTAAATATAATATACTATAGGTAGATATTATAGGAAATTAAATAAATATTTAGGTAATTCCTATAATATTATCATGATAGTGAGTAAATAATTCTCATAGTTATTTTAATCTCAAAACTGGTAGAATTTTAAATATTGTCGTCATAAAAAAAAACTAGATTTGCATGAAACTAGTAATCACTAGCCTTAATAAAAGTAGGTAGTTGCAAATGAGAAGGCAGTTGACACGCTACGAAATATTTGCTATATGATATCTAGAAGCAGTTTGTGGTATCAGGTTCAAACTTGAGTGATAGATCCTTCACGGTGCACTGGATTTAGGTGACATTTCTACTTTTACGCAATACATTGTACGTATCAAATTACGAAAACATTGCCTGTAACAGCCTATTTTAGAAGAAAAATGCATAGCAACCTACATAAATTTGGAAGAAATGTTTAAAAATTGTATCGTAACCATTCGTAATGTTCAACATATGTATCGTTCACTAAGGCCTTAATTTAGTCTAGATACTTTATCAAAATATTTTTTTATGCTTCCATTTTAAGGCATTCGGTAATCACTAGGTAAATTACTATAAAATAACAAACGTCATTACAAAGCATATAATATTATGTAGTTATAATTAAGCATAACGAAAGATCTAAAAACCTCAGACTAAATAAGATAAATAATCATTTATTTAGGTTTTTTGGGATTTTCGAAACTCAAAAAACAAAGGCTAATTTGCATAAAACAACAATTTCCCAAAACAATTTGTTTAATTCGTTCATGCGTTGAAATCGTGGATCGTATTTGCATCAGACCAATTTTAACGAACGTGTCTACTCCAAGCCAATTGTTTTCACACACAATTACCTCCCAACTTTGCTAAATAAGTTCATTATAAGATAAAACTTGCGTCAATTCATTTAACAGTCAGTTAAGATGATTCACTTTGATATAGGCAAATCTAAAGAAAGATTTAACAAGGAAACCCGACTTGAAAAGTTAAGCATTCAGGATAAGAATTGAAATAAGTATACAATTTAATGTACCTATTACTTCTGAAATGTATATCGCGAAGTCTTATTTTTAAATGAGAAAATATTTTTAAATTTAATCGTCAAATTGCCTTTCAGAGAAAAAATAAAACAATTATTAAATGGGAATGTTCTATGACGTAAATTAAAGTTATGGACATTAAATTATATCGTTCTCTTTTTGAGTTGTCAATATTATCGGTTCTTGGTTATTTTACGGGACAGAAGAATAGACTATCTATCACATTTCTCATCACATAAGATGTAACTAATAAGCAATTGAAACTAGTTTTCCAACCATTACCGGAACAGAAATCGGTTTCTGTCCTTATTTCGGCCAACACTGAAACTTTTTTTTATATCTATTCACGCTTATATTTAGCGATTTATAAACTAAGAGCTCAGATAAATAAAGTAGGTAGATCTATCATTCCTAACAAAAAAATGAATTACACAGAAAAAGTGATTATGTGAGGGTAAATAAACAAAGGAACTGACAAGAAACCACGCTAGTTTCATTTAAGTGTGTGCGTATAAATACATGAAAGTAGCATGGTTTTCTTGGCTTCACTCAAATACAAGCCGGTGAGTAATCTACCTATTTTATTTATCTGAGCTTATTGCTAATAGTCCTCGCGACTGACGTGTGGGTGTTGATGTTACACAGGGAGACACCTGGATGTTGTCTTGGTCACCACCTACCACGGGAAGAGATGCTTTTCAAGACACACCACACGGCATAAATCCATACCTGTATGTAGAGTTTCAACTTATATTAGTATTCATTTAATAACTTTCAAAACTCTACAATTGTAACGAAAAAGATGACTCTACCATTTTTTGTATCTAATTTACTTCTGAAATATAAAAATAAAAACTATGGTAAGCTACGGGTTTAGCTAATATATTTATTTATTTATAACTATTACATCTATGATTACAGGTTAAGAACCTAATGCGATAGAGTAGCTAAATTAAATTAGTTACAATATTTATTATTTTATTGATTTAAAATGTGGAACTATTTAAAACAAATTATTATTATTTGGTAGGTATTATAACAACAGTAACACTGCAGTGTTTTGATTTAATGGTTTGATAAGGGAGGTATTAAAATAGGTCAATCAGAATTAGTTCTAAAAACAGCAGTGTAGCGCTGTTGTGTTCTGGTCTGAAGAGTGTGGTAAGGGAGACAAACTTATCCGAGGCGTTCTTAGCCCTCAAGGATAGCAACGCATCTGTGACCGACTTCAGCTAGGTAAATTAGATATGGGTGTATGGCTACTTACAATGTTTAGCTATTTTTCCGTGCATAAAATAATTTATAGTTTCTATCTATACATACCTACCTAGTATACAAGTATTCTACCTAAAATATTGCTTTGAATCTAAATTTATTAATTTCATAATATATCAGGTATGTCACGAAGGTTAGGTTAGGTTAGGTTAGGAGCTTACAAAGTTTGTAGTGTATAATACTAATTTGAAACTTGCTTACAATACGAATTAATATAATGTCTTTATCGATATGACATTTATATTTAAAACTTAGGTAGGTACATATTTTATATAAAAATATTTCATTAAATTAATTTGTATGTAGCTAACTAAACTTAGGTACCTAAATTTTCTTACTTATTAAATTTATTAACAATTTTTGTAATTTAAGTCGAATATAAGTACTTTTTATTTCATGTTTTTTTAAAAATACTTATGTAGAGATAAGTGGAGATTAGGGATTTAGATATGATATTTTATTAGTTACTTGTTGGCTGTTTATTCTTAATTTTTAATCATATACACATATACAAATTTAATCAATTCGCATAGAGAAAGTTTATTGAAACATATTTAAAAATAAACAGTATTATGTAGTTGACATAAAAATACGTTTATAAAAACAATAAAAGAAAAAAAACAAAGTACAATATAATCTGTTATTTTGGCAGTTGACATAAATAACTTTACATAAAAAAGAAAAACCGTCACTCAATTAAGACAGTAAAATCATACATACAGCCGTCAATGGAATGACGACTTCACTTTTATTTAAATCCAACAAACAAATACAATAAAAATAAAAGCGCGGCGAAGAATTTTTGTAATAAATAGGCGAGGAAAGGCTTCATGCTCCGCCCAGCCTGTAAGCCCCGCCTAGTCTGAGTGGGGACTCAGGCCGTATTCGCCAGTCGACGGTGGCATTCGCGGATTGCGTACGACAATTCAGTTTTAAAAACAAAATTTTTTTTCATTTATTATCTGTCAAATCTGTCATCTGTCAACGCTATTGTCGCTAGTGTAAAAAAAATAAAATCTGTGATTCCCGCGTTCCATTATTTTAAATGCGGCCATTCTCGCGGTGTGCTAGTGTGTGTGATGTAGGTATAGACGTAGGTATGTGTGTGTAGTGCGTGAATTTTCGACCGGACTTTATAAAAGGTATCGTATTTTTTATTTAACATTAATTTTTGTGTATAAATAAGTTAATTATTAAAATCGAAAATTAAATTTATTAAAATTGAATTTATTTTAAATATTTATTTATTTTATTTACGTTGATTTGAAGGTAATATAATTACTTGACTTACAGAAAGAACTTGTAATATTTTAGGGATGTTTTACGAAAAAATTGACCATGATTCCTGGCGCCCATATCGAAATTATTCAAAATTAATTGTAACGGTAGAAAATTTGACAAAATTTACACGCCTTAATTTTTTTACATGTTATCGACCATATTTACCAATACAAATAGATATGGTATGAACAGAATCCTTCCCACTGAGAGGAGACCCATGCCCAGCAGTGGGACAATAACGAATCAGTAACAAAAACTTCCACTACTTGCCAAATACAACAATAACGATGTAGAGTCAAGATTTATGATTTTTAATCAATTTATTTACATCAATTAGAAAAAATACCAAAATACATTTTTTTATTTATTTATTAAGATAACTACATAGTATAAAACAAAGTCGCTTTCCGCTGTCTGTTCCTATGTATGCTTAGATCTTTAAAACTACGCGACGGATTTTGATGCGGATTTTTTAATAGATAGAGTGATTCAAGAGGAAGGTTTATATGTAATTTAAGGCGTGCGAAGCTGCGGGCAAAAGCTAGTATAATATAACCAAAATCATGGATACCTATAACATAAAATAATACCTTAATAATTAATTATTAATTGATTTTACCTGTGTACCTAAAGATAAGTTTTCAAACAATAGGGTTCGAGTCCTATTTGAGGTAAACTAGAGAGCTTTAGTATATTTCAGTAATTTCATAAGTAAAACGTGTCCTATAGAGCAACCTACCTAAGTGGCCACTGCCGCCCAGTGACATCTGTAATCAACTCCAGATAAGATCACAGTCCTACCAAAAATCTCTACCTCTCTAAATTGGAAGGTCCCGAATAAGTGATTCTCCCTAACCACACCCTTCAGACCAGAATACAGTAACGCTACACTGCTGTTATAAGGCAGAAATAGGTGTGGCGGTGGCGGTGGTGCCGCCGGAGTCGAACCACAAAGGGCTCTACCATCTTATTAGCCCTCGAAAATAGAAACGCATACCTATAGGTACCTAAATAGATTCAAATAGAATCATGTTCTACCAACATGGATTGTTACCTATCACCAGACAGAAGTGACCACTAACCATTAGGAATACATGCTCACTTGCTTCTTCAAAGTTTAAGAAAAGTTCTATTTAAATTACATAGAGTTTCGTATTTATAATTATTGGAAAAATCTGAGTTTGATTTCAACCTAAAAATCTTAAAATGCCTCCTACGCTCATAGCCCCACAGTAGGATTTTCTCCTGTGACGTGGGTGCCATGGATATGTCCATAAAAAAAATATGTCCACATAGATACATAAGCACCCAGGCCCACAACAGAAATCTAAATTCATCATTTAAATATCTTTCTGACCGGGAATCGAACCTAGGACCCACG
>DWPV01002050.1:0-18325 GCA_018251915.1 Urbanus proteus proteus
GTGATATAAGATTTTTACTAATTTATTTTGTAGAGTCTGGATATATTTTAGATTCGTTTTAGCGGCGCACCCCCATAGCTCGATTAGATAAAGCAGATGCGGTTTTACTAGAGAATTATAAATCAGTAGACGAGCCTTCCGTGGAATGCATCTTGCGATATTATATAGTGAACCAACTAATGACGAGAGTTTTTTTGTAATTTGTTGTATGTGCGCCCTCCAAGTGAGTTTGTTATCTAGTGTTAGTCCTAAGTATTTCTCTTGTTGTCTTTCACGCAGGGCTATACCATTAATTGTTAGGTCTGGATGTTGTGCTACTATTTTATTTTTTGCTTTGAAAATTAAATACGATGATTTAGAAGTATTGATAGTCAAAAGATTGTATTGGAACCATGTTTCCAATACTTTCATGTCGTGCTGAGCTTGATTCATAATTGTTTCAATGTTTTTCCCAAAATAAAATAAACACGTATCATCCGCATAAAGCGTGAGATTCCCTTGTAGTTTTGCTTGGTGAAGGTTATTAACATAGACTAAAAATAACAAGGGACCGAGAATCGATCCCTGCGGGACTCCGCATGTTACTGGTTCGCTACTACTTTCGTAATTACCAATTTTAACAATCTGATACCTATTTTCTAAATATGATTTTAAAATTTTGAGAGCTGGGCCTATTATCCCAATATGTTCTAATTTTTTAAGCAAGAGAAAATGACTTACCGTATCGAACGCTTTTTTTAAGTCTATAAATACGCCTAGCGCTATATCTTTTTTGTCAATATGTGACCTTATTGTAGTTACTAAATCTATACATGCGCTGAGCGTATTGGACTTAGCTCGAAAGCCATATTGCCCTTTATACAATAGTTTAATCTTTAACAAATATTCATTCAATCTATTATGTATAATCTTTTCTAGTATTTTGGATATTGTGGGTAACACTGAAACTGGTCTGTAATTTCCTGGATCTAATTTAGAACCGTTTTTATAGATTGGCGTGACCTTAGCAATTTTTAAAGCCTCTGGGAACAGTCCTTCATTTAATAACGAGTTTATACAGGTTGTTAAATTTTGAAGCAATAAATTTTTGACACCAATGGATTTTAATGCTTTAGTAGTAATACCATCGATTCCTGTACTACAATTAGAGTTTAAACTATCTATTATTTCAGATACCTCCTTTACAGTACAAGGTGCAAATCTAGACAAGCTACGGTGTACGATATTAGTGTCTAACTTAGAAAGTATGTATGAGTCGCTATTAGTGTGAAACTGTGTTGGAATTTTGTTGGCAAGTTTCGTGCCTATACTTGCGAAGAACTTATTAAAAATCGTGCATATCTGAACGGGATCTGTCACTAACTGATCATCAATTTTTAAGTTTGGGGGAGCACAGTTATTTTTAGCTTTATTTTTTGCTAGATCACTTATAAGTTTCCACATTTTTTTTGGCTTGTTTGTGCATTTAGTAAACTCTGTATAGTAGTACTGATCTTTAGTCTTTCTTATTGTTTCTGCCAGATTATTTCGATTGCTCAGAAATTCTGTTTTTAGTTTCTCGTCATATGGATTAACTTTAAACTTGTTCCAGGATTCATTTCTCTTGTTGATTTCTAATATTATTTGCTTATTAATCCACTCCTTTTTTGGTTCGTTGATTAATTTGTATTTAACTTTTTTAGTTTCAGTAATTGTTCTTTTAATATATTCATATAAGCTATTAAAATCATTTATTTCGTTATCAAGTTTGGTTGCTTTGATTATATCATGTAATTTGTGGTAATCTATAGTTTTGTATTCTATTCGTTGTTTAGGCGGAGGTTTGTACTGTTTAAGTTCGACATAGATATTTTTATGATCCGATAAAGCCGACTCAATCACTGCAAAATGGAAATTATGTCCCTTGAGGTTAGTAACAACATGGTCTATTATTGTTTTAGTAGTCGCTGTTTCGCGGGTACAATGCTCTGCATCCATCTTGTTTAGTATACTAAAGCCAGATTCAGATAACATGGCTTTGTATTGCTTCTTTCTCTTATCAGTTGCTAATAGGTCTATGTTTGTATCTCCGAAGACAAGTGTCCGCTTTTTCCTTAGAAGTTGTTCCTCATATTTTTGTAAAAAGTCGTTGAAGGAAGTATGACCCGGCTTATATATGACTCCAACGTTTAGTGCGTATTTATGTAGATGTATACATAGAAAGTTATTTCCTTCGCAGTAAGATGATAACAATAGCTCATGTTTTAAATTATTGTGAACGTATATAGAAACGCCGCCACCTATCGTATCAGATCTTATGTTATAGTAGTGAGAGTAGTTTTGCAAACAGAATTTTTCAGCTTGTTCGCTTGATCTAAACCATGTTTCCGTCAATAATACTATGTGTATGCTTTTCTTTAGTGAATGAAGAATACAGTTTAGTTCGTCGAATTTACCAGGCTTGCAAATGCTTCTAACGTTAGCGTAAAAAAAGTTCAAACTCGATTTACCTTCTACTAAATCCAGGTAGTTGTTAAGTACTTGATATGATATATTTTCGCAGATAGTAGGCTGTTTAATTTGATAGCTATTTAGTTTTTTGCCGATCTCTCTGTAATAATTTTAGGTATCCCCTTAATATATTTGATCGTGATGTCTTGTTCCCCATTCGCTATTCTTTGAGATAGTTCATTTTTTAGATTTTTAAAATAGTTCTGTTGGGCTACTGTCTGATCAGAATAAATTTTGTAATCAGGTGAGAGTTTATCTTTGCTGCGAAGGAGAAGTTTAGCTGTTTGCTGTGATTCAAAACATACCTTTATTTTACGGTTTTTCGTTGGATTATATTTTCCTAGACGGAATATTTTAATGGGTTGTGGGCACCTTTCGGCTAATTGATTTATTATCTTATCCACTTCAGATTTATCATGAACATATGTTTCCTCAACTTTTGAAGATCTACATTCTTTCACTCCCAATATGATTATATTCCTTGCTCTCAAGTTGCGCTCATTCATTTCTTGTACTATATTTTCATAGGATTGTAAATTTGTTGGTTTACCAATTTGTTTATTCTTCAATAAAGTAATATCTGATTCAATGGATTTTATTTTCTGTTCAGTGTTATTATTCATGCCTATAATATCTGCAATTTGAGTTTTTATGGTTTGTTGCTCTATATTTAAGTTGTTAGTAGAATTTGCGATTTCATTTAGCTGCATTTTCATTTCGTTTATGTTTTCTCTCATACATTTTAACGTTTGTTCCTGCGAAGTTGAGATTTTGTCCAATATAGACGTAATATCTCGGCGGAATTCTTGTAGTTCTTGATGGCAGCTGCAATTGCGTTCAGGTTCTTTACGCTTTCTATAGGTGATTTGATGGTCCGATGTTGATTCGTATTGGGAACATATATCAGTTAGGGAGCCAGTACGGCTAGGTGGTGTTCGCTTAACGCTCATGACTTGCACTACACCCGACGGCCGCTAGTGAGTGAGACAGCTAGATACGTACACTTCAACACGAGCGAACAGTATAGTTATTATTCTTTTCTCGCACAATTAAGATTGAACCGTATTTTTGACCCAACTACGTTTTGTTTGGCAAATCACAATTTTCTAGATAGTTGACAATAACCGAACACACGTCTACACAGTAGCACCCACCGGGCTAAAAACTGATTCGATTCGATGTGTTAATTATGTCATGGTTATACGATACGCAGCCAAACGTAAGAATATAAAAAGTAAAAAACTTATTGAATAACAGAGACAGTATGAAATACATAATAATACATTTACTCATAATACCTATATATTTAAAAATATCTCTGAACATTGCAAGATAATGTCTAAATAATAAAATAATGATGCCATTTAAAAATAAAGTCTAAGAAAGTCTCAATTTTACTTAAAAGAAGTGGCCAATACAACGTCCAATCACTATACGAGTAAATTGGTTACTACTTTATTATAAAATGCAGAAAGTGGTCATTCTCATTATTGCTCGATGCTACATAATTATGAAATAGGGTTGTGCATAAATAAAAATGAGCCCCAGTTAAAACTAGACCGTGTCACAGACCCATACACATTGATTTTTAAAACTAGGACAGTCTTTTAAATGGTATCTTGCTGCCAAATGTCAATATGTCAAATGAAGAATTATCTTTGAAAAATAAGTATTAAGGTGTGACGAAGTTAGTGTGGTCTATGTTGCAAGATTCAAGATTTTTTTTAATTTAACAAATGCATAAGTATACGATATGGCAATTTCACGGTTTATAAGGATAAATCTGCAAGCGATCGCCCTTGTTTTCTTTGAGAACCAAGCTTGCTAAGTCTCATCGTCAATTTTACTTGAAGTGGTTGCTAAGGAAGTATTAAAAGTTTTAGTAATTTCTTTCGCGGAATAATATTTATTTAAAATTTCAAATTTCCACTTACTTGATCTTTGATTCTTGATAAAATAAAGCTGAAGCCTCTCTTTGAAGGTGTTTTCGTTGACATAGTACTCCACGCGTACCCTGGAACAAAAAGAAAATGGTATCTTTACAAATAAATAAAATTGAAGTGTCTGTTTGTGATTTCAAAATAACAACTTTTTACTGGATGCACATGAAAGTATACACGATACATATAACAAAAATGCATTTTTTTGTCTGTCTGTTTGGCTGAGGTAATCTTCAAATGGCTGGATCAATTTTTGCGAGATTTTCACTGAAATATAGCTGAGGTCTAAAGCGTAACATAGACTACTTTAATATTTGAAAAATCCATTAGCGCACGCTCCATGCACATGGATGACATAAGGTTGATCGTTTCAGCTGTGTGAGAAAAGTAATTTAGAAAAATGTGTAAGGAACCAAAACAGACATATTAATGACACACAAAAATATGTTGCGTAAAAGACGATCTTGGATGACACGATATAAACACGAGAGGAATCATTACTGCCGTCGCCTGTGAATTTGTGGAGCCTACTCCTTTTCACTTAGGAATTGAATTTCAAGAACCTTTTAGCGGGTAACAACGTTGTGAAGGACGTAGGGTTCTGCGTTATAGTGTGAACCCTTACGCGCTAAGAGGGTTACCATGTGAAATTTCCGGGAAATTTCTTTTTGTTATATTTAAAGTTATACGTGACTGAGTGTGAGATCTTTATTTGCATAACCTGTTATGAAATCGTAAGGAATATTTTTTATAATATAGAATATTTTAATATAGTTGCTTCTGGGCACGGGTCTTCTACCATAACTGAGAGGCTTGAAGACTACTCCACCACACTGCTTCAATGCGTGGTGGAGGGGATACGGGTTAGTGGCTAACCCTTGTCGTATGTTTTCAAACCGCCCATAAGGCCTCCGATAAGGTTTAACGACTGCTACTTAATGATAACAACAACGACCGACAGCATAGCATGCCTTCCGAAGCAAGGAAAAGCACATGAAATTTTTGGCCACTAGCGGTCACCCATCCGTCAACCGACCGCGCCCGACGTTGCTTAACTTTGTATATTGGTTATCTACGCAATCTGCAGGGCTATGCGCGCTTCATATAATATATATAGTAGGTATGAAAGTAGAAGGTTTCCCCTCGTCATAAAAAAGGTATGAAAGTAGAAATCTCTCTGTGGTTCAACTCTGGAGACATCTCGACACCTACTTGCATCGTAAGATACTACACTTGATTAAATGGCTCTGACAGTGCTGAGACAGACGGATGCTTAGCGAATTTTGATTGTGGATTCCGCTGGCATCAATTTTGTACAGAACCCAAAAATTAAGTTAAAAAAGAACCATGACTTAACTTGTGGTTTTCTTTGGTTCACGTGTTATTGGGTTATTATGGCAAAGTAATTCAGACGGTTCCGCCCTCTCGAATCTTGGCGAGGTAATTGGTACATTTCCACTATTTCGTAAAACATGATAAATTTTGACGTTAATTACCAAATAAAAATATGGGAAAGTTATATTTAAAGAAATAAGCTGTATTTTTATAATTTTATAAGTTTTTTTTTTATTTTGTCAGCCATTTCAATTGATTTGCGGCTTACCAAAGTATATAGTAGTACTCATATAAATAGTTCCATATCAATAACAAGCAATAAAAACCACTGGTTTGAGACTTGATTTCTTAATCTGGAGGTTCAGGTTCGAATTTTGCTAGTTTCATTATAGGTAGACATGATTGTAATGTAATGAACTAGATGGATTTTTCCGTCTGAAAAATATCTCTGTCTGGCGAGTTTTTTCCATAGCATTGTGTGCTGGTAGCTTCAGTATTATGACATGAATTCGTTCTTTGTATCTTTTCCATTTAACTGTCCGTCGTTAACTGGTTAATTAAGTTTAAGTATGTCTTTACTACTGGTTTATGTTAGTGGAGTCATCTACGAATCCTACCATTACGATACGTTCCAGTGCTTAATTATCTTTGACAATAGTAGGTAGTTACTTTCTCTTACTACCTATTTAAGCGTCTACTTTTAATGTTACTTCATTATAGCTCAGATAGGATCTTACAATATCCGCACGGTCATATATTCAAAATCGAATATGGCAATGCCAGATTGTGTTAGTGACTACATTAGCGGCAACATTGGCAAAAATTACAAATATATCCAGCGGTGGTCAATTTATAGGCAATTAGGAGTTATAGTAGGACAGACGCATCAAAAAGATAAATATTTAATACACAGGGGGTCTAAAGTGCCACGACAAACCTGGCGAGGACGTAGATCAGTGGCGATAAAAGATGAAAACGGCGGAATAAAAAAAATGCAAAGCACTCGACATATTCAAAATGGTGACAGTTTTATTAAGGTATTTTTTGCGTTATTAATAAAACAAAAGAAAAATATTAATATTTATACGTAAATGTTTCTTAGATATCGTGTATGTACCTTAAGTTCATTTATAATTCCAACAGTTGATGATAGATGGCCCGAAATATATGTAATATATCTCATATATGATATATGAGATGAATACGATATATGAGATGTCGAAAGGTCGCCGATAAAGTAGTAAGAGTAGAAAGAGAAAGAAGAAGAAAATTCTCATTGAAAATTTCATTCTTTTGCTTAAAATCATTATACTTATCGCATTTTTCCTATCACGCAGATGTGTACCCTGACGAACCGCATTCGTGCCATTTGGATCGGTTTTGTAGTTATTTTCCTGTCATTTAAGCCACACGCTCGCAGAACGCGGGGAGACTGCATCAAGTTCACGTTCTAGTGAGACGCACACGCGGTCGCCCGTCGCCCGTGTGTCAAGCAAAAGTTTCTTATACTAATTAGGGTTAGCTCAACAAATTAGCCGCTATTAGCGGAGAAAGTTTTAACCCTTGACGAGTTTCGAATCCCAGGATTGTTAGTTTAGGATGTCTCTCTGTCCGTACCGTTTTTTATTAAACTTAATTAATTGATAATTTTATTACACTTTATTTCTCGTATTCAATACATGGAGTTGATTTAGAGTCCGTTTAATCTATTTGATATCATTTGTGATCTCAATAAACAAGTAAGAGCAAAATTCACTTATTCTTGCTAGATCCATTTAGGCATAGTGAAGAACACATGCCTATAACATCTCACAGGAGTCATCCGTACCGCGTGGTACACGGATAGCGTGACACCCAACACAGGACGTAACAAGCCACAAGAGTCGCGGAGGCCGCAGACCGCCGGTAAATGATACAGCGCACTAATGACCTTTGTTGATATGACGCAATAGATGCACTTCTCTCTTATCAGGGAGCAGTGGCGGATTTAGACATTTGTCGCCAGTACCTACGCTATTGAATTTATCCGCCCCTGTCAACCTCGGCAGGTCAATGTTTTAGGCGCATAGACAACCAAGGAATTAGAAAACCACAATTTGCTGCCGTCCCTGAACTTAGCAGAACTAGGTCGTCAAATCAAAAGTTTGACAAAAAGGTCGTCCAAGTTAATTTTGCCACCCCTTAAATCTGCTGCTCTAGGCTCCAGCCTACTCAGCCTATTGATAATTCCGTTACTAATAAGGAGAGAATATAGAACAAGGTTATTTTTTAGACAACTCTTCGTGGATTAACTTCGAAATCATCCTCTTCATGGTTCCACTAATAAGGCACTATTGCAAAACTATTTCACTCTTATTACGTCAGACGTTAAACGCAGCTTACGTTTATTTTTGGAACATGTGACAAGGGGACTATACAAGCCATTTCAACTGAATTATCAGGCATTGTACATCTATAGCTGACCATAGGTAAGACTGCAGTCTTACCTGGATTGACTATAATATATGTTTTATTACTTCAATAATTCATCCATCAATATAGGTATTAGTCTTTCGAAGTTCGCTGCTAGACATAAAACTATACTTTCTGTTAACTATAAAAAAATACAAGATAACACCAATTTACAAGATAACATTCAATAATACAAGTCCTACAAACGGCAATGGAACATTTTCCATTAATTTTTTGACAATTTCTGTAAGTGTTCGAACCTTTGCAAGATAGCCTTTTCTGATATTGAATGGACGACGTTCCGCTTTTCACTGGAAGTTTTTTGGTACGCGGCAATCCATTAATCTTTGTTATCAGTAGTTCAATGGACGTGCGGATTAAGATGAAGATTTGCTCTTATCTAAACACTTGAGCAGTAAGGACACTAAAATTTGAGTCCTAGATTTGAAAGGTATTGAGCCCTTTGTGATTTGAATTCGGGGGCATCACATTCACGTAATAACAGCAGTGTTCAGTGTTGTTGTGCTCCTGTTTTAAGGGGGTGTAAAGTATTGAAGGTGAGATATACTTGTCCGAGGTATACCATCTCAATGATCAGAGGACTCAGAGGACAGAACTCTGCAGCCAATTTATTTGAAAATCTTATTTGGATTTCATTATACCGTGGGGGGCAGTAGCCATTTATCATCAGGTGGATTGTATGTTCCTTTGCTATTCCTTTACAGAATTATGTGAAGGCCGTTGGATATTAAATGACAATCAAATAAAAAGGTCCTTTCAGTCTAGTGTTGCACAATTGAGATCAGAGATGATTGTACAACATGAGTAGGTACTACATAATATGTAGTACATATCCACTGGTAGATGTTATTATTTAAATCAGAATCACAATTCTCTAGTAACTATTCTTCTGCAAAACGAATGTAGTAAATCTTTCTTTCTTCGTGTATAATAGACCCTAAATTTCTTTCAAGATGTTCCCAACAATGTCTTATGATTGTAGTTCGTGACGAATAAGATAAAATGAACAGGTAGGTCGCTGTAGTCTGTAGTTATCATTGTAAAGTAACATTAGTGTTGTGTCGCTCGTGTCTGAGCTCTGAGCACGTCGCGGCACGCGATCTTGACGAAATTCGATATTACATCCCCGCGTTCTTGGGTCATTAACTAGAGATGAAATCTTGGAGCTGCTCCATAAAATAAAATATGCTCCATAATTCTAAGCAGATTGAATACAGGGAGTTTACTTAAATGGTTTTTATACATTTATAATAAATTAATCAAATGTAAAATCTTTCATAATTGGATTACCGTCTTATTGTAGGCCTTCGTATAGAATTTGATTTTACTTGATTTTGTTTTGACCATTGCGCTAAATGTTGCTCATAATTTATTACTAAAAATATCGTTTTTGCGTTTCGGCGGATTTGTATGGATTACATATGAGATATATTACATATGATTTTAGTCCTCTGGAGTTACCTAAGTCTGAAAAATTATATACGCGAAGCCTAGCTTTCCCGAATAAACGACCTATGAAAGGTTTATTAAAATCGAGCCAGTACTTCCAGAGATTAACCCGTTGAAAAAGAAACAAAATCTTCCGTTTTATAATGTTAATATGATGGCCACTGGCCTATCAGTAGGACTACATGCGGGTTTAGTAATTCGACCGTACTCAAAGATATAATAATATGTTCTGGTTTGAAGGTTGTGGTAAGGGAGATATTATTAGATTACTTTTTCGAGGCGTTCCAATTTAGTGCTCAAAGGTAGCAACCCATTTGTGACCAACCTCAAGTAAGACTGTTCTTATCTGGGATTGATTACAAAACATGGGCGGCAGTCTTACCGTCAAGTGGGATACACTCGTTTAGTACTTTAATCTTACACAAAAATTGTACAACTTTGACTAACCCATTCACTCAGCAGTCTCAGATTGACATCAGCGATTGGATTGCAATCCGATCTGATTCGAAAACGGTCCGGTATTCATGTCGCATTGCATGATCAACTCTGTTACTGATTGGACCAACAAAGAGGTCACCATAGTCGCTCCGGATTAAAACAGTCCGTGATGGATTTAACTTGGATGGTGATTTAACGAGGTATAACTATCTCGAGTCAAAGAACAGATTCGTCAAAGACGTTAAAATGATAAAATCAAAATCGTTGTATAATGCCCAGTTTTAAAGGGTTTTACAGTTTCTTAAGTCTTTTGCAAGTTCGCGGTAATATTGAGTCTCAGTTGCTTACATCTCGAAAGGATGCTTTGTCAACTAACAGAGTGTGTGAAATAAAATATGATTCGCAGATTCGTAACATATGTATACGTTATATGTGTGTTATATGTAGTTTCAGAGGTTTAATAATACAGTATATTATTCGTCTTTAAAAGGTCATGACGCTTAAAAACAACTTGGCTATTTCGTAAATTACACTCACATGTAGATAAATGTAGAGATACATTAAATTAATATTTTTCATTCAGGTCATTCATAAGTGGGTACTTTTTTGGATTTTTTGTTGATACAGAATTTAATCCAGCAGGCCAAATTCCAATTGAAACGTAAGCAGGTACTTTTAGAATTTGTGTTAGCATAAAATTAAATAAAGCGAGATAAATTCCAAATGAAACAAATCCGGATAGAATAGATAATGCGCGAAGGCGCCGCGTACGTGATTTATAACGAGTGGAAGTTTAACGTCATCCCGTGGACAAACATATTAAGCTACTGAGAAGCACGTACGGGAGAGCACTATGAGGGTCGCTACTGATTAGTGATCATGAACTTTTAAAACTGAAAGAGTTAACTATGAATTTCATGTAATGATAAGTCGTTTTGCATATTTTAATCCTATTTTTTTGTTTGTGTAAGCGATAACGTTGTTTCTGCTCTATGTGAATGCTGCACATACTTATAATTGGCATGTTCTCGTATATATGGTAATTTTTATAGTGCTTCATATTTTGGAAATGTCTTGTATACTTTGCTGTTGGTATGTCTAAATAAGTAATTAAAATAAGTCCCTGTCCCCTATGAACAGCTGTAAGCAACTTCATATGGAATGGGGTTTTTGTCTGAAGTCAATGTCAAATGTGTTGCTACTCCTGAACATTATGATCGCGTCAATTAGCCTTTTTGGTCTTTCCAACGAAAATCAAGAACTTCACGGCTCACGCAAGAAATAATGTGACGGAGGTACCTCCCTGGGCGAACCACTTACCACATTCTACCATGTAGCGAATGAAGTCATTATTAAAAATTAAAACACTAGAATCAAATGCTACATAGTACAAGTGTACAGTATTATTGTTGATTTATGGCAAGCGTAACCTCGTGTTACGCCGATAAGGCGGCGATAAGGTGTTTTTCATAAATACAACCAAAATTCAACGTCTCGAATTATTTCAAGGTGAAGGAAACGAAAAAATATACATTTTGTGTTCGAGCATTCCTATTTTACTTTTCGACTTGTGATCCCGGACTTATCGCGGATAATGAGGAACACTGAGTTATACCGTCCACTTGAAGCATATCGTCAGTTCGCTTGTTATAAAGTATGTGAATTCATATTCTCAAGTACCTCTTGCTCCGTGTTTCATGTTGGGTGCCTTGGACCCCACTTTTTATAATAGTGCGAAAGATATTCGATATAAGAGCACGGGCTTTTTTGCCCGACTGCGTCATAAGGAGGGTAATGTTTTTTGAGCGTATGTATGTATTTATGTATATGTATGCCAATTTCTTTGGCACGCTCTACAGCCCCAACGGATTGAGGGATTTTAACATACGAGGTGTCGTTGGATTCGCCTCAATTTTCGTAAGGACATAGGCTATATAATTTAATATAGAGCCTGAATAAAGAAGTTTTACGTAGTCGGATGTTTTGTTTTGAAGATAATATTATAAAGGCGAAAGATACTTGCACCGATATAAGAGCACGGGCACGGGTATGAAATATATTCGAATAATTATCGTATATTGAAATTTCCGGGAGTAACCACAACACACTATACGCTCTTGACCTGTTGCGGGAAGCCACATCATCCTGTTCAGACCGGAGTTCGATATACTGGATATACAGTGATTAGTACCTACTTGCGATGTCTTTGCTTATCGCGGCGTCACTGGCATATTACAGGAAAGAAGTGTTATTATGAAAGAATACACGTTTGTATTCACATATTAGTGTATGTTTCTTATATTAGCTTTAAGTCTTTACAAAGAACTGCCGTGTCCTCTCTTCCCGAAGATTTCATGGGATTCCCTCACATGAAAAAATAAATAGTTAAGATAATAGTTAAATAAAGGATAAAATCTATGATGTGGGAATCAGCGTCTTCGTGTTGTCAAATCTTAAAAAGACAAGTCGCTAGACTCGATATGAAAAATCCTTAGAATGTTGCTAAACTGTAATTTCCATCAGTCGATTACAGAAGTCGAAGTTTTGGTGGGGAAAAAAAGTAACTCGGTCCATATTTATATTTTTTATAGACGAGAAAAGAAAAAAGGGCGCTCAGGCTAATTAGGGATTAAATTGATTGAAATCTTGCCTTTAAACTCGTATTGCCATTACCTAATTGTACTTCAAAAGTCGCTAGAAAAGTCGTTAATCTCGTTTAGTTACAAAAATTTTTTCGCCGCTAAGTTCCTATCAAAAGTCATGATTTCTAGCAATAATGTCGTTAATTTGGCAACACTGTGACAGATAAAAATCCTTTAAGGCAAGTCCTTTAAAAATTACTATCGGTGTATGACGTAAGCCTTATAAAACTGCGCTAATAATCCTACAATTACCCTCTTCCATTAAGCTGATCGTAAGATCGTCCGTAAAACTGTAATTACACCCTAAATCAGACCCTGACTTCAATAGCGTTTCAAGTTTTAAATTGCCCTTTTAATTAATTGGAAAATTGAGTTCGGTAACGGTTCATTAAATTTTCAGTGAATAGATAACTTGATTTCTCATTTACAGTGAAAATGTTGTAAATTTTAGTTCTTTATTTTACTACAAGGGCGTGAAGTTTATAAGTGAAGTGTTCATATGTGAAGTGTAAATACCTACCTAAAATGTATGAAAGCAATTGACTATGTTCTATTTTTACACGTCTGCCGATCAAATTAGTGTTAGATATTGAGTATTAGACATTTTTTCTGAAACCTATTTGGTGAATTATAGAATTAATAAGTCAATTTTAGTGGACATCTAAGGTCTGATTAAATTAATTTTGGACAGATGGGCCCAAAGTGAGTGTGGATGAGTTTGAAAAGGAAATATTTTAATACCTATATCCTATATGTTCACTTGTCTGTGATTGTGTGGTCTCTAAAAATAAAATCTAGGTTCCAAACGTTTGACCTCAAACGCGTGCTCTCATTACTCAAAGGGTTCGTGTTCCTGTAAGCTCTGAGATCCTTTTTAGCCTCCACCTTAATAATGGCCCAATTGGTTTTAACGACCAGCAGAATAACGAATGATAAGAACTAATTAAATAACTTACTGGTATTTAAGCCTCCGACTCCGGAGATCTAGATTCGAATGTAAAAAATATATCTTTTTTTATTAAATTGGAGTAGAAAACTATCATTCAGTCTACCTAATGGTAAGAGGCCGCTGCCGCCTATGGAAATTTGTAATAAATCCCAGATAAGAATAGATTCTACTTGAGGTGGGTTACAAATGCGTTGCTTCCCCTGAGGACTAAGTTGGAATGTCTCGGATAAGTATTTCTCACTTGCCACTTCAAGCCAGAATACACCAGAGCTCATCACTATCATTGTAAGGTAGAAATAGACGAGGCGGTGGAACCGCCTGAGTTGAACCACATTCTACCACCTTTAAAATGAAATACCTGCATCAGATTTAAAGTATCAAGCAGGCATGGATCTTTGATTTAGTATATGCTTATTACATGTGTTTTGGACTTGTGTGGACTGTGGTCAGGGTTGAGATCCTATACAACTGCTAGATCGAAGTCACACCAACTGGAGAGGTCCATAGCGTAATTCAATGCGTATTGGGAGGGCCACTTTCCAATGATAACAACCGGGACGGCTTTACGTGCCACCGGAGCACTGAGGCGCGCATGATATTTCGCCACAGTAATCTATCACGATTCCAACTTTCGACCGCTTCATGAAGCTTACCTTGTGCGTCTGTTGAGACCCAAGCAGGGTTGCAGCGTTCTTGTACGTGCGGATTAGCAATTTATATTTAACTTTAGGAAATCATTGCTAATATACACACACGAGAGTACTTTAAAAAAAATGACAATGGCATGCGAAATCAAAGCGCTTTGCTACTGGTGGACTACGGCTTATACCGATCTTATTCAGAGAGGAAACCCGTGTCCAGCAAAGGCACAAGTTCAGTTGATGATGATGTGAATTAATGCAGCGTATATTTAATAACTTCTTTACTTTCAATTTTTAATTTTATTTTGTGTTTACTTTAGTTTATATAGTTTCAATTACCTGCTTAATTAGATATTGATAAAATAAAAAGGGATAAAGATATAAAAAGTATGATAACAAACTTGTATGATACAGCACGAAATCTTTAGATCATATTATGATTTGACTTTGTTAGTAAACATTGGGCTGAGTCACGAGTGTTGGCCACGGTTCAAGTAGTCCCTTTATATTGATTAACATAGCCTTGAATAATTGGCAGAGTAGCCTGGAATGTGGAGGTTAGTCACCCGCGTCCCGAGGGCGCAGGGCGCGCCTACTGTCCAGGCGGTGCCGTGTCCATGTTTCATTTGGATTCTTTCATGGAATACAAATGATGCATTTTACATGTATTTTATTTTGTGTTAATATATTTGATGTTTTTTGCAAGTATAATTCGTGTTTTGTGACAATTGGAGACCAAGTTAGTAAGTTAAGTAGTGATGCTCAGTGGTTGAGACTCGGTCTTACGATCAGACGTTCGGAGGTCCGGAACACAGACCGAATTTTCGAAGTTATGTGCGTATTACAATATGTTTAACATTTGCATCACCATATTAAGAAGGTGAAGTGTCTACACTTAGATGCTTTAAAATATTTTTTCGTCTTATACAGTAAGTATGAACTAAGACAAAGGCAGTTTTTCATTTCTTGTATTAATATAGTTTTAGAGCGGTATCGAATGATCCAAAGATAAATTTCTGTAGATACTCCATTTCTTAAAATTAATATCTTGTAGGTATCTTCCATCTTCTTCTCATCACGATTTAATCTTGAATAAAGTAATCTACGGATCATATTCCAGGAAATCTATACAAATAGATAAAATTCAAGTGTCTGTTTGTGACTACACGATACCTATGAGAAAAATGCAATTAAAAATGTTTGTCTGTCTGTTTAGCTGAGGTAAATTTCTGATCGACTGAACTGATTTTAACGGACTTTCACTGGAAGATAGCTGAAGATCTAAGGCGTAACAGGCTACTTTAATTTTTGGAAATTGCATTAGCGCGCGCACTACGCATATGCTCGTTGCCGCGGGACAGTCGGGTATCACTTATAATTAAATATGTATGATTTTTTATTCTTTAACGCGGGTGAAACCGCGGGAATCAGCTAGTGCTGAGCATAATATATCCGCCCGCCCAGCGTTACCGCCCACGCGGAACTTGCAAACGAAGTGGGAATCATAGCCGCTTGGTTATGCGAGGCTTTACTGCCGAATCCGCTTCGGGTTTATTGCACGAATGATATGGATTGCTTTACGTCCAAACTCCCGGTTTAATGTCTTATGTTCCAATCGTACTTGTAGTTTACGTATGTTTTATATGCTCTGTATATAATCTGCAGTGAAGCTAGAAAAATTAAATCATGACTTATTATTATACATTTAATATAGCTTTTACAAATTATTGCTTTTGATATCGAAGGAAATCATAACGAGAAATGCTGCACGCCTGCCATTTTTAAAAGTTCTCAAGCTTGTGTGAAATCTATCAATGAACTTGGCAAGTGTTGCGGTCTGTGGCCAAATTAATCTGCTTCTAATAACGGACACTTCGGTCTTATAATGATGATTAAGACAATCATCATCACTACATAGAACAAAACAAAGTTGCTTTCCGCTGTCTGCCCCTATGTATGCTTGGATCCGTGAAACTACGTAACGGATTTTGATGCGGTTTTTTTAAATAGATAGAGTGATTCAAAAAGAAGGTTTATAAAATAACGCCTACGAAGCTGCGGGCAAAATCTAGTATTTAATAAATTTATATTGAATCCTCATTACTGTCCTTAAATAAATAAACGGAATAATACAATAATTATAATGAAACTGTATACTGACTTCTTGATATATATTTTTTTGCATTATAACAAAAACATATAATTCTAACTATTGTTAACGCGAATATACATGTACGCATTAACGCGAGGGAAGCCGCGGGTAAAAACTAATTTAGAATAGAATCGATACCACGATCTGTTATGGAAGGTTGTAAGTCAAGATGTAGTTCAGTAAACTGTTTGCTCCGTTAAATTGCCGAGTAAGTTAAATGAGTAACTTTTCAATTAAAACTTCGATTTGTTTCCAAACAGTTAGGACAAACATTCTACTGAAGTTTGGTACAACGGGTGGGCGCACGGAATATACTAATATTATAAAATGTGTATGTGAGTTTGTTTGTACGTGGAGTGCAATCTCCGGAAACTGCGCTTTGGAAAATTATGTCGTCATGGATGTAGATTATAACTAGTTATACATCATTGAATGTAAACCAAAACCGCTGTTCTTAAAATGTGTGGAGTTTACCAATTCGCACTTGGCAAGCACGGAGGACCATGGCTAAAAACATTCCAACTCTGAGAAGAGACGCGTGTCCAACAGAGGAATAATACATTCACGTCTTAGTCATACAAGTCAAAAATCTTAGCAATAATAACTGCAAGAGTATAAACATTGTCCGCCGTTATTTATACAAATAAATAAAATTTAAGTGTCTGTTTGATTTTAAAATAAAAACTTTTTACTCAATGCAAATTGGCTGAATCTTCTAAGCGGATGGACCGATTTTAACGGGACTTTCACTGGAAGATAGCTGAAGGTCTAAGGCGTAACATAGGCTACTCTTAATTTTTAATTTTTTATGCGCATGCAGACCCCCTCAAGCAGAGCGGGATTTCAGTTATGTTTAAATATTTATTAATTTTTACTTTTTAAACGCAAGTGTAACCAAGTAAGTAAGTAAGCGGCTAGTAACGTATAAACTTCGTTGTCAAATCTTAAAGATCCCTACTGAAAGCAAGTTCTTAAGTTACTCCGTCAGAAGCAATACGAGTATCATGAGTAGTGACGTACCGAGTATCCAATACTCGACTCGTAATGCTTCCCACTCGAGCACACCGGATTATCATGTCATCGTGTCAGTAATTTCACTGTGAAATTAACGTGTGACTGACTGTCAGGAATATTCGCAGGTGCAGGGGCGTTAATGCATTCATCACGCAGACATTTCACACCTAAATTGATCCTATTACACCGTATGCATATCCTCAAAGTCTGTGGCGAAGCAGTCACCATTCTGCTCTAAAACGCAGTGGATTTCGGATTCGATCCCAGGCCAGACAATTTTTGCCTATTTAGGCACGATATTTTTTTCTGGATCTGGATGTTTATATTATTCATCTTTGTATGTGTCCATGGCATCCACAACACAGGAGATAGTCCTAGGAGCTATCAGTAAGTGTTATTACATTTTTAAATTTTTGTTAGTAGTTTGTGATATTTAATAAATAACAAACATTTTAAGTTTTTCGGGTTTTGTTATAAAAAAAGATTCCGGCCCACTTTTTTTGACCGTAACGATACTTGAAAACCTCTCACTAGACCAAATAATAATTATTTAAAAAGTGTCATCTTAACATTGCAAAATGATATGTAATTGGATTTCTAATAGTGTTGTTGTTTAAAAGCAACACGTACATCTGTGACTTACCTACACGATTTTCGGAAGTACAGGTCAAATACCAAATACAATAATAACATTTTCATAGCAGGGAGAGCCACAGCCCGGTAGTAGCACACCCGTAGCATTAGTATCTGACGCAGTTTTACGCGAGTGCGGGCGTAATGGTGTTTTTATTGTCCAGGCGATG
>DWPV01002051.1:0-18312 GCA_018251915.1 Urbanus proteus proteus
AGTATGGTAATTTTATTATTTTATAATTGATTTATTTTAAAGATCAAATGGATTTTAAAATAATTTGTTGGCTTAGTTGGCTTACAAAAGTTACTTTAAAGACACCAATCGTTTGATCGATATTTCCATTGTAGTCTAATACCCTATTAGCCGCTATGTTTGTGTAACGGTGAGGGTGTCGCAGCTGACGAGCCTGCCGGGGCTGGAGCGGTCGCTGACGCAGGGCGCGCTGGAGGCGAGCGCGGAGGTGGCGGGGGGCGCGGGGGGAGCGGCGCCGGCGGGCGAGCTGGTGCGGCGGCGCGCGGAGGCCGTGACGCGCGCCATCCAGGAGCTGTGGGCCGCGGCGCGCCTGCACCAGCCCGTGCTGGCCGAGCGCGCGCACGCCATCCGCCGCGCCGTCACCGCGCTGCTCGCGCTCTTCCCGCAGGTGGGTACACAAAGCTTCTATCCTCCGAAGCCACCTCACCTTTATGTGTGAGCTGATTTCCGCGGTTTCATCCGCGTTAAAAAAAGTTAAAATTAAATATACGAATTTTGATAAAATATAGCACGAAGTAAAGTTGTATCTATAAATTGGTGAAAGAATTATTAAAATCGATCCAGTTATTTTGGAGCCTAACAATTTAAACAAACAAATAATTAAATCTTTCCTCTTTATAATATTAGTATAGCTGTAGAATAACTTTGCTAGCAACTTTATCAACGGTCAACAGTATAATAGTATAGGTATTCAATTATATCATTATACCGTTATAAAATCTCAAATTCCACCCTTTATTACTTGTGTAATTGTTGGTTTAATAAGACTTATTTATTAAAACTTCACAATATGTTCCTCCCGTCATGTATAATACTTAAAAAAAAAAGTCTAAATATAAGATTTTAATTATGATTCCAGTACAAATAATTTAAATTAAGAAATTATGCATGAGGCCTGGAAAAAGAAACTAAAACTATATAAACGTAAACCTGTATTAATTAAACAAAAATCAATTATATCATTCAATTACCACCCAAACAATATCCATGTTTCAGACGATAACCGACAGCGCATTGCAAGAAACGATCGGCTCGCTGCGGTCGGCCGGCGAGCAGCTGGCGCTGGCGTGCGCGACGCGGGCGCCGCTGGACCGCGTGCGCGCCGCCGCCTACGACCTGGCGAAGGCCACCAAGCTGCTGGTCACGCACTACCAGCCCTCCTGACGCGCGCCCTACACCACCGTGTAGTGCCGGCGGCGCGCCACGTGCTTCGTGTGCTGCTACTGACTCGGTTATGTACTGTGTGGTGACGCGTGCGTGCGTGTCCGATTAAAGTGTATTATAGTGCGTGCAGTGGGATGTGCCGGCTAGTACCTACCGGGAGTGAAGTGTCATTACTACTGTGAAACGTGCTTGTGTTATTATATTGTACTGAGAGAACCTACACGTATGTTCATGTGTATGGTACGCTCAAGGTGTATGTTGGTTCCCAAAGTAATTGATAAGTGTCGATCGTGTATACAGAGAGTGAACTTATAAGGAAATTGAGAATTCATCAACTAAAAAATAAATATAACAAAGTCTCAATAGATAATTGACAACAAAAATCTCAACATTCAGTATTTACTGAGAATACGCCTTTCTGAATGCTTACTATGCGTGACAATGTACTATGTATGTTTAAACTGTAAACTGAGAAATGGTAGAAGTTTCTTATGTGGATAAAGTTGCTAGCTTCTGTGATGTGCGAAGTGTATCTCTCATTTGAGTGAATGAAATGAACATAAGAAAAAATTGCAATATACATAACATAGATTGACTATTAATGTATTAACCATTCTTCCAACAAACATTTATTCACTCTGATAAGAGATTTGGTGTAATATAAAATAAGCAATAGTTAGGGCAGTTTTTGATCTGTGTTCAAAATGGCTAGGCTAGATATTTTTTCTAAACATTATGTATGAATCATTTAAAGATTAATCCAAATGGCGCAGACACTTTTTTCTGCTCCATAGTGATAGTGAAGTAAATGGTGCATTAATAATAATTGTATGTGAGCTTTAAAATAGATTATATTGCACTCCTACATTATATTATATGTTAATCAATTAATGTTAAGTCACACTTCACACAGCAATAAGGTTGTGTTGTAATTGCAACAAGTTTCCTAAAGACAAGGATAGCAAATATCCATACACATTAAACACACCTGGAATTGAACCTGGGTCTTTCTTTGTGGTGACTATTATGGAATTGTTATGGTCATTTAAGTGACATAACTGATATAAAAATACTGTAAAGTCAAAATTGCTAACAGCACATATACATTTCACTTATAATGCTTTTTTATATGGTCGTGAAGTTGCAAAGTTATGACAATGGAATTGTTTACAGTCAATTGAATCTTTATCATTTTAATGGGAATGGTAGAAATCGATTTGAATGATCACTTGAATGAGTTACATTAAGTTGTATGCAAAACATCAATAGTTGTTAGGAATTTAAAAGCAATAAATATTAACGTACTTGAGGGAATTATGATTTATATAAATGGCTAAAGTTCAAATAGCTATAAGAACTAACATTGTTTGTATATTAATGTACAGATGTAATAAATCTTTAAAAGGTAATTTATATCCATAGTTTACAGTTTGGCAACTAAAATGTATACATATATTTTAATATGTCCTTTCTGTAGTGGCACTCACGGAACCAATTCTGCCCAACTGGGATTAGAATTACGACACTAGCGCCGATCGAGTTCAAAATTAAAATGAAATAAAAATAAATAACGCTTCACACTCATAGCCCCACAGTAAGATTTTCTCCTGTGTCGTGGGTGCTGACACACACCCAGACCAAGAACGGAAATTTAAACTCATCATTCAAATTTCCGCCTCGCTGGGTATCGAACCCAGGACCCTCGGATTGGCGGTCCGGCGTGTTAAGCATTGCGCCATCCGGGTCAAAATTGAGTGGATATTGGGTGAACTAAAGTAAATTTACATTGATCGTACCAGTCACTTTAATGGATTTTTGGAAGTGTATTTTCAACTTATTTTACTAGTAGGTAATGATGTCGTCTCTGACAGATTGCATTGGAATTGATATTGGTTTCGTGAGTATCCCTGCCATGTGTGCCTTTAATATATCCATGTGTATATTTGTGTATGTGATGTCATGCATGAATACGCATAATAATAACACCAAAGTATGTTGTTAAACTGTAAACTGTACGAATATAATTTATTAATGCTTGAGTGAATACAAAAATTAATATATGTCAGAATGCTGTTATACTTGTTCAGGATCCCACACTTTTGTAATTTAGAATTTTAGACTTTAATATACCCATTGTTGTCTGTGGAACGCTAACTTATATCTTTTATTGTAATTCCTGCGTTTCTCATTTCGTTACTAAGACTGCAATATACAAGCTAATAATGAGATTATTATATAACACGATGGTTGATAGGCTAAACTATGTTTGTTGTGAATAGTAAATATATGATTATAACTTGTAATTTAAACATTGATGACAAAATATTGTAAAGATTTATAACGCTTGATGCTTTAATTGTGACATACGCGATGCCTTTACATAGGAAATTTTTATAATACATTGATAACAAGTTGATAATAAATTAGTTGTGGATTTTTTTAAGTTACCTATCAAGATTCAAGGTCATGATTACCTAAATTCGTTTCGTTTCCTCAAGAAATAGTTCGTTAATCGGTTTGGATGAAACAATGTTTACTAAATTATAAAAAAAAATGTTGTCAATTGTATTGCCGCGTATGATACAGGTCACAAAATACATATTATATGTTCCCTTGTGAGAATTGATTAAACATATAAATTGTACATACAAACATGTAATGTATGTGTGTAAACACGTGTACGTAATTAACTGTAATACGTAAAGGACATGAAAATAATTGTCGTTTGATAAATGTGTGCTTTGGATTATATGTAAGTAAATGTATAGGTAGTTAACATTTGGATATAACGATGTGTTGTTTTGTGGTTGTGTGCGTGACGTGTATAGTTATATCAAATTAATAAGTTCACGATTGCAATACATAAATTTCTTTTGAATCATTTGTATTATCAGATAATTGAGCGGGTTTAAATATTTTTCTTAATTAATATACATTTTATTATTTGCTTAAATATACTCATATTATGTTATTTTTACAATTTTGCCGTTAATTTTCATGCATAACCATGTCTTTTCCAAATCATTTAATGCTAATTATATGCTATATAGGATTATAATAAGAAGTGTTGTACGTTAGTAAATTGACAATTAAATTGATATAATTGTACTTACGAATTGTGAATTGTTCAGGTTTATTAGTTAGGCCACGTGATCGTGTTTGTTGTAAAGTGCCATACCCATTGGGGTAGATGGGAGGGGACGTTAAACTATCCTATTAATTTTGTCTTGTAGTTTTATTATAAGCTGACCACGAAGAAACCATTGTTCATTGTTTAAAATTATACGATTCCATAAAAAAAATTACAGCATATTCGCACGATAAAAAAATTTGGTCATGTCTGTTGGGATATTTTTTTATTATTTGACACAATGAATTAAAAGAATATTAAAATGTGAGCCCATGTCAAAATACAGTTAGCTTCGTGGTCGGTTATACACTCTTGTCACAAAGCGCAATTTCTTTATGCCTGTACTCTTCGTCATTCCATGCGTTGTGTTCTGCACTGTACTTGTGTAACTGCACTTTTATGTAAACCGAGCGGATAAAGGATGAACTTAAAAATGACCTCCGATTTAAATCTTGTACTAAACTAACATTGACATTGGAGGCATGTTTATGTCGGTTCATTTTTATTTTCATTCTTTATTGATATGACTTATTGTACTTCCAACAGTCTTCAGTATTCGTATAAAAAGATTATTATTCTAAAATATTTCTTATTTTAAGGATGTTATGGTTGTTATTACTGTAAGCGATTATATTGTACACGTAGCTGGGCCGGTTGCGTTTTTGATTATTTCATGTTTATTTTTTTCAAAATGGTTGTTACCTAAGATCAGTATGCATAATTTTGTTTGCCTTAGATAATTTTACTTCTACTTTTTTGAAAATTAGATATATTTTATACAGATATACAGTATTATGTAGCGAAATTGTGTTCTTATTTATGTCATTAAGTAGGTATCTCTTATGTTCATAGCAAGATGAGTAGAAAGGTATTACTGATATTCACATATTTGTTAGTGTCTTACAGATCAAACAGTTTGAAACTTTGGTTTCAATGCGCAGAGTCCACAGCACGAGTATTGTAGTCGAAATTCCACCAATTAACTTCCACCAATTTTTATTGACGCCTAAGATTAAATCCGAATGACAACTTGATCAATTTCAAAATTGCTTTGATGTGGAGAAAAAATAGCCATATATCTTGAACTCGTTTCTTGTACAGAAGCGATAATAATGTATAATGTTTAATACTATATAATACGTCACAACAAAGTATGTAATATATCCAGCATTTGTACATTTCTCACTTACACCTTGTAGAAAAGAAGCGAGACAGCCATTACGTTGCCCTGTATCACAAATACAACCCTTAACTAAAACTTTGAGTATATTTGCAACCTAATAACGTCTGTTTGATCTGTAACACACCTAAAACATACATAACACATATAACATAGAGGTGCTTACCTAGTTTCCTTGACTGCCCAGTGCAAGTACCCAGTACACATTGAATTTGATATGAATCGTGCCTGATATATATAGTACATATATTCATACATTTGTTAGATAGCTATTACCTGGTAGATAGGTCATATTTACTATATTGCGTCAGTTGTGTAGATTTTTATACGAAAGTTTCACAATTATCTATATGTTGATAGCTGTGTATGTACGTATAGTTGGAAATGTGAATTTTAAGTATATATAGATATATAATTATGAATTGCGGTTGTCTCTATCTGCAAATGGGATTATAGGGTTAATTAATTGATTTTATTTTCAATATAAGTATTAAATTATGGATGATTTGGTATAGTCAGCAAATTTTGTATAGTTAGTCCTTCGATCAACAATACCAAGTATGTTAGTTAGTATTGTTGATCGAAGAGTTAGTCGATAAAAATGATAAACATAAGTAAATTAATACTATCTTTATCTTTTGTTTTACATTTTTTATTAACTATTTTGAATCGATTATCGGCTTTATAAGATTTTTAACTTCATAGTTTAAATCTACAAAAAATATTGTTAGACCAATAATGTTTACAACCTACCTCCAGTTTCTAAATTTTATCAGTAGATTAATTTCAGAATTAAATTTTAAATTTTAGAAAATCTTGTATATCTAAACGTTTTTGATATAAAATTTTTGTCTTTGTATTATTACACATATACAAAATTGATATAAAAATATTCATGTTGTTTTTAAAAAATTGTCGAAAGGCAAATCCTTGTACGTGGCCCATAGCATCTTTTGCCATTTGTAACGTTGATATTACAATTTATTATCCAAACTTATTTTATATATGTATCTCGCTCACACATTATAGAGAACGAGCTAGAAGGATATATAAATGCCATTTCGATTTATAATTCTTACTAAAACTTTCGAAACAAAGCTGAAATTGGCCGTACCTAATTCTATTTGCAGAAGAGACAATATGGGATGCTTTTGTATGGAACGTGTTAGAGTATTCATTGAATGTTTATACAAGTATATTGAGTATTATGTGATCACTATATGTGCCAATGTTTATGTAAAAGACGTAGTGTAAGCGGAGGACAGGAGCGTTATGCCGTAAGATTATTTTATGTTTGTGCACTTGTTACCTAATTGAAGTAAATTAGGGTACGTTTTAAAGAAATCGTATCGCATTTTCCAAATTTTGCAAATGATCTACTTTAAATAAAAATTTGTTGATGTTATTTTTGATTTTCAATGAAACATTGATATTAATTAATAATTTAGAAAGAGTATTACTCTTTCTAAATTATACCCCAGTACAAAAGTGTGCAATTTTATAGTAGGATATAAAAATATGACAATATTAAATCCATATTGTAGTGGAGCTTTGACACGTTAATACCTTATTTAGAAAGAAACTAAAATACCACACAGGCAATACTATCGATGTCATTTTACAATTTGTATTTGTACATTTATTTCATAGTGAAATATTCCTTAATTTTGCGACAAAACGCTCTTGTTGCCGCAGTTAGAATAATTGGTAAAAACGTTTGTAAGAGATCCTGTTTTTAAAACAAGAATAACATAAAAAAAATAATAATAATGTAACATAAATAAAGCTCTATGGGCGAAAATAACTGCATACTAATAGGAATAAAGAAACTATACCTACTACTTTGCTTACTCCTAAGATTTCAAAGACTTGTAGAAATTCCCAAGTGCCCTTATAACAATTATTTCTAACGCAGTAAATTGTAATTATAAAAATAGAATTGAATTATTTTCGCACGGTCAATGAAATTGAAATTCACAATGTCATCAGTAGCTACAATGGATATTGAATTTTTACCGGTTCTCATGCGAAAAATGAGCAATTAAAAGCAGGATCTCGACCCAATTGATACGAAAGTTACGAAAAATTTATAACGTTCAATATAATAAATTTTATTATTAATTTTGAATGAACTTTTTATTTTCCCTCTAGAATTATAATACCTGCAAATAAATTTATGTTCACATATAAGTATAAGTACCAAGAACAAATTAAAAATTGCAGTATAATCTTGTATAGTGCTACTGAAGCTGCAAATTACGTATATAAACAGTATACGTTTAACTTGCAACAAATTATTGTATATTATAACCTTGTGTAATACTCAGTATGTACTTATAGAACATGTGATAATGTGATAGTGTTTTTGTTTAATTTTACAAGGTTTACGTTTGGCTGCGAGCTTAGTTGATGAGTGAGTAGCATAGTAGGAATACATAGGAATCCTCTATCTATGGTTGGAATAGTTACTTAACCTTTACTCCAACTCAGAATTCATACTGATTATCGAGTACCTACGTGTTTTAGGGCCTTATTTTCTTTCCCCTGCTATTTTAATGGTTATATACCCAGGATATTATATTGCCTTTTTGTATTATACAGCACGTTAAGTTTAACGATCTTAAGGGCCCGTTCACACAGATCGTCTCGGAGAGCATCGGCGCCTATTTTTCTTTTCACACAGACTGGATCGTATACGCTTGGATTTGGCCGGAGCGAAGCTGCCAACTCTTTCACCGATCGGGTGCGCGAGCCAGATAGAGCACGCAATCAGAGCCGGTCGGCCCCTCTTAGTATTTCATTGTCAGATGACGCGCGTTCAAGCAATCTTAATGACAAAAGAAGTGCACATGTAAAAATAAACCAAATAACAATTACTCAAAACTCTGTTTCAAACGTGATAAAAATCTGCTCTCCTCAGAGTCGGTTTGTGTGAACTAACCCTTAAGATCTAAGACCTCTACATGAAGGTAAGTCGGAAGACATAGAAGGGCACTTGCGGTTAAGATTTGTATCAAACTACATGAAATACCTACTTATAACTAAGCACGAGACTTCATAATCATGAACCTAAGCAGGTCCCTGTATGTTTAAAATAAACAAAAAATATAATAAAAGCATTATACAAAAGTACTCGTACGTACCTATAGCAAACCCAATTAATTCATGCCCACCCCAAATTCGCCAATGATGCGTGAAGAGGGTGTTAGCTGCTAGGGTAACTACCCCTAACACAGACATGCCTATAATACTTATTGTCTACCTATACCTACGTTATACATAGCTTTGACTAAATTCTCAACGCTTATAGAACGCTCATAGGAAAAATGATACATAATTATTATACGATTACTCTGATGCCGATACAAAGTAGTGTAATATTGGAATAACATTGAATAAAAAATATTTACATTCTCAATTAGGTATAACGTTTGTGTGTGTTTCCTGTTCTTTTTATTATAGTGCTTTTTAGAAGTAGCAAAGGAGAATGCACTGATATAATTATATATAAGTGGCTCCTGCCGCCCATCTATAATCAACCCCATATCACAGTCTTAGCTGGCCACTGATGCGTTGCTACTAGTGTCCGACCGAAAGTCGAATTTTGGTGGAAGATACAACTGGTAGCGCAAGATCTCAACTGATCGTGCGTGTGTCTTTCGTGCTTCAATATCTCCGTCATAATATCGCGGATTCGTAACAGTTTGTTCAATTTTGGTTACTAGAAACCTTCAGCTTCAGCCAAAACTACGGCCTTTTTTTCAAAACCGAAGCTTTTGCCGAAGTTGCGTTATTTGGGCGAATGTAAACCACCTTGCTACCCTTGAGGACTAAGTTGGAACGCCCAGATAAGTAAGTCTCCCTTACCATAACAACTTTCAAACCAGAACATAGTAGCGCTTAACTAATGTCATAAGGCAGAAACAGATTTGGCAGTGGTGCCGTTGTAGTTCAACCAAAAATGGTTCCACTATCTAATATCTAATAATATTCTATAGATTTTCCCAGACGCATGTAGGTGAGGTTCTACACTACTTACCTACCAAAATAGAAATATAGGTAAAGTTAATTTAAAAAAGAAAAAACTACAGTTCTTTAAAACTTTTATTGCAATAACACTAAAATTTGGTTAGCAGCTTAATACCTGTAGTTACTTAAGGCTTTACAAAAATACTTTAAAGTTTTACATTCCAGTTAAGTAATTATACGTAAATGACAAAATGAAAATTACCAAAGAAAAACACGATCAGCCTCATGTCGACTTATTATAATGCTAATGACTGAATTGTTTGTGAGAAATCTTCGGTTCATGCTTAGAATATAGAAAATATGTAGGTCTTGCAAATATTTCGGTATGAAACATTGGGTACGAACTGTAGGTGACCATAAATCAACATGTATGTCGTAAATATACCTACACTCGTTAACTATACCTACCATAGTGGTAGGTTTGAATATTTTCAAATATTTATATTTTGCCCTACCCAGTGGCGGATATAGATACTTACCGCCAGTTGGCTATGTAAATTTATGCAAAGATATGCTAGGCAATATTTTAGTGTCTGGCCATAAAGACCGTCGCAGAATCAGAAAATCACAATTAGTCCGTAAAGTTAAGAAAAACAGGTCGTCAAAACAAAATACGTAGTCTCCAAAATTTGGCTAAAAAGGTCGTCTAAGATAAATTTGTCGCCCCTTGAATCTGCCGCCCTACGCCCTAGCCTGCTCAGCCTAGTCCCTAATAAATGCGCTATTGGCCCTACATTTTAATTTTTTATCAATACAAGTCATTGAAGATTATTATAGAAGGGTGTACAATCTTTAAATGCATCTACTTATTTCAATTACAATCAAAAGTTTTTTTAAATAGTCCGCAGTAGGTAATATCATGTTTAAAGCAACACATCATGTTGGTGACACGTTTTTGCAATTCCATATATTTGTATATTCTAAGCTTACAGTTTAACATGCGACAATATGGCGTTTGTGTAACCAGTAAGTATTTTAGACAATAGATCTACTCATATACTAAGATATCTTACAGACTCTTTAACCCTGAATGTAAATTGTACGTGACGCACACGTAGAATAATATAGTTCCTCTCCTTACCTAAATGCATAAATATACAATGAAAACTCTCAATACAAAATCTTCGGTGACCAAGACCAATTAGATTATTACCGGTCCGACCCAATAAAATCGATTTTACCTGTCGGGACGGGAGTCGATTTTACCTACTAGTCGGGATTGGAAAAGGTTTGGTTCCATTCCACTTTTTTATATTGATCGGTACCATTATGGTGCCACAATTTGTATTGCATAATTTTCATTGTACGTATTGTTTTTGATATCATAGCAAAATATATTTTATACCCAAATATGTACCAAATTGACACCATCATTAGTCGGTAGGTATGTATATTAAGAGTTAGATTAAATATTTTTATAGGCGTTTGCTTAATATAAGTGGCATTGTGAGAATTTATTATGAATACATATTTAATACGTAATACAAAAATAATGACGATAAGCAGACCATATATTTCGTACGCCATTTTAAAGTTCGCTTCAGTCCATACTGTTTGGACTCAAAATGTATAATTGCGAAATATTTTTATTATTTGTAAATCTTCAATGTGGGTGCCGGCAGCAGATTTTTCTTGCAACCCTTGAAAGAAGACCTAGTACCTACATAAATATACTTACTTATATTGTTTTAAATAGGTACTTGTGTTTTCTGATTTTTAATTTTTTGGGGAATTTTAGGGAGATATAAATAATGTAGATTTGGGGAACCAATTTCCAGAAATACATGAACACGAAAACAAGTTATTAAATAGTCCTTATTCTTTTTATGACATAGACAGTTAATAGCGACCGTCGCCTTGCCAAATTTTTTGCCGTCTAAAATTAAATCGAAAGTTCTGAAATTGTTATGGTAACTAGTCCTTATTTTTTTTATGACATAGGTAGTTAATAGCGACCGTCGCCTAGCCGACTTTTTGCCGTCTAAATCGAAAGTTCTGAAATTGTTATGGTAACACTGACAATCCTCGCCGAGCCCATGCACATTATGGGAATAAACGTAAAAGAGTAAAAGTAGTTCAATACTTAGTATCACGTATTAAACACAGAGTTCTATGTCGAAAACAATGATATTCATTCAACAGCTTAACTGCGAGTAAATATTATTAAGTATGTTCATCACAGATAAATGATGGGCCATGATATCGTTATCATTCTTAGTCCAAGCAAAAAGTCTAGTGAGCGACTTACTGTCGCATCTTTTCCACTCTGAATGGCTGTGACTGGATAACATTATTTCATCAATGATATACCTATATCTAGTACAAATATCTAAAATAAATAAACACTGACTCCCACAAAGGTACGGTAACGCGGACGTAACGAGTTTCCAAAGTCTTATTACATTTTCAAGAACATTTCCATATGCAGATCGCTTGGTTACCACCAAAGTACATGTAGCAGATGGTGGTGCACTCGTACGTGATCTCGAAGCCGTAGCTCTCGCCGACTACGACGTGGAACGCTGGCCCGAACTTTTTGTCCATAGATTCCTTGACCATCCTCGCAGCTAGCTCGTTATTTTGGGAGAATTTCTCGCAGGCCGTCACTGACAGCTCCATCGCTTCTGTTCGCATCTCCTCTGACATGTCTGAATGCTGCAAATAAAGAGGTCCTTTCTTTACCCACCGTTCAAGGAAGATTATGACCCCTAGGATCCCTTACTTGAATATGCGTAAGATAACTTAAACATTGTTTGAACTTGTAGGTATTTTAAACCACTACACACTTAGGTAGATGTCTACTACCAATACCTCGTACCTATTGATATTATATGCCAAGGTGCAAGGAATCTATGATTTCATATAAGTATCTATGTAGATGTCTATGATTATGAAGTCAGTCTACATGTTTGTAAAATTCGAGGATGTTTGAGTAAGCGTAGCGCAAGTAGGTAGGAAGCGTAGGTAGATACATATATGTTATATGTTTATTTACTAACAGTAGACTCGTATAATAGGGTCGCATTTAAACGGCAGCAGAAACCTACATACATAGAGCACTGGGTTTATTTATAATTTCCAAACAATTCTGATCGACGGTCATCCATCTTCGACCGTTGAATGATACAGAAGTTGGGTCCACCTGCCAAAACAAACACCGAGTACACAGCGCAACGCAAGTTTAAAGATACACTGCCTCAAGTACGAAGACGACAAAATTAGCAACAGATAAGTATTAAATTTTGAAGTGTATTAAGTTAAGCAATTATTTAAAAACGTAGCCAATCTGAATATAGTTATGATGTGTGCTTACAGCTCATTATGTCACTGAAGTAGCAAACTAATAATTTTGGCCATGGAGATACGGAAGTTATGTAACCCGTGCAATTGAGTCTGAACTGACATCAGCCACAGTTTTTTCTGCTCATCCTTAAGGCTAAATTGGTCATCTAAAAACGGGATTCAAAGCGGGATATACATATATGCAAATAACGATTATCACTACTGGTATAACGCTAAAATATATGTCACAGTTCACAAAGGAGGTTACCACATTTCCGCTACCCTGGGTTTCACTGCCTTAAAACGTTTGTAGCTATGTTTGTAGGTTTAGATGTAGGTAGGTAACTACCTACATCTAAACTTCAAGCCACCAAAGAAATTTCTAATGTTTGTATTTGTTTACCCATAGTTATATTTTAAAAAAATCGACCATACAATTTTAATTCTCATAGTATATCTAGTCCATCTAGAGTCATCTTTGCAAATTGACAATCTTACTGTATTACTTACATTACTACTTGATATCCTTACTAAATATTACCTACGCTGCGCCTTTGTTTCGCATGAGTGCACATTTGAGATTCATTGACATCTTGATATTTGAAGAAATCAATATTAGTCGACTAAAACGTCATAGCTTAATAAATATATCATATTTCTTTCCGAAAGTACACATTTTAAAATGGAAGACCTACTTTCCAACGTGATGTAGTAATCAATACCAAGCAACATGTCGGTCACATCTCTCACCACTTTTTATTGAACTTTGCTTGATATACGTTGAAACACAATTTTAAAATGTGGTCATTTCACGACGTTAGGTTTATGGTAAAGAAAAAGGAAGGAAAGGTATCTTTGTTTCTGAAATGCTAAATTGCTATTGTGATAAGTTGGCTGATGACGATGAATCATACCCTGAAGTCTTTGAGAAAGTAACTGCATAAACTGTTTTGTGGGAGGTCTATGATCACGGAAATAGGAAAGTTATTAATTTGCTTATTTCGAACGTTAGATTTTTTAACCCCCGACGCTTAATCAATTGTAAGTGTCATACTATCTCCTCACGTAAATGCCATAGGAAGCTACTACGGGACAAAATCCAGGAGATGGGCAACAGCGTCTATTTGTGTAATATAAACAAACATTTCAGTAATACCAACATACATGCCAGGAGCGATAACTATTGTCAAAACCCACATTAAGGGATGGCCTGGAGCGGATTTGCCAAAGGGCTAAATAGGCTGGAGCCTAGGACGGCCGATTCAAGGGGCGGCAAATTTATCTTTTTTTGCCAAATTTCGGAGACCATTTTGACTTGATGATTTTTTGTAACTTCAGGAGCGGCAGCAATTGTAATTTTATGATTCCGCGGTCATCTATGCGGCTTAAAACTAAAGTATTGACTTGCAGAGGTCGGAAAGGGCGGATTTTCAATAGCCTATTGGAGGCAAATGTTTAAATCCGCCATAGGGATGGATATAGGGCTTGTCCACCATTTTACCTCAAAAAACAGATTTATGACAACCATCCCTGCATAGGAAGGTTCTCTTCTACTTTATTTATTTAAACTTACTTATCTAAAGTGGAACAAACGCATTACCTAATGCCGTAGGAATTTTCTTCACGTCAACCTTTAGGGGAAGTAGATATCAATGACGACGGTATTGTATTAAAGTAAATACTACCTTAGTATCTACAAAACGCGTTCTCGCTCCTTTCTCCCTAATGCCTTTATATTAGAAACCTGAATTAACGTCTAATTAATTAACAAATGAAGTTTAAGTAGCGAATGTAACGATTAACATAGAACATGCGGTTGGAAAGTTCAAGTAGTATCCGATACCTATTCCTAGTAACTATCTACCTACAGTAGCTGTGTGGGTTAGTGTCGCGAATGCGACTTATTAATATTGCCTTGATTGTTGTTATTAATAATCCGTTTTAATTTATTCGGCATACATAAAAATGGTAACTTAATTATTTCATTTAATCCCACTATCTGTCCGTCTGTCTATCCATTCACCGGATCTTAAGTTATTATTCAACCATTTTACTTGGAAACGAAGACTCAAACTATAATACACACATTAAGACGAACAGAAGGGTGGAGGGAGTTTGAAATGTTAAGCAATCTTGGCTACGGCTTTATTAGAGATAGTTTTATAGTAAGATTTAAGCGACTTGAAAACGAGATTTTTTAATGTTAGAATCCATATAAGGTTTGTTATAAATTTTACATAGGTTAATCTTAAATGTATTTTTGTGTGTATTTTATTAGGACCTACGTCACATCACTAGTACGGACATTGTTTAGAATGCGCGCGGGTAATCCTATACGTCACGGTACGTACGCACAGTAGGCCGATGCGCAAGAGTGGTGTTCCGGCTACCGCAAACGGACCTTGCGTTGGCCGAAAACTATTTCCTACCAGAGATGTTTTCTACATATTTATACCACTTGTATGATGTATCTTTTGGTTGTATTATTTTTTAATTTATTTACATAAACAAAACATTTAAAGTTTCTTGCGTGTATTTTATTTTGCTATTATTTTATTAGCACTATATTGGAAAAAACGTTTTTTTTTTACCGAAAACTTCAATTTAGAACTGTAACTAATGGTATGGTACTTGTTGATCGAAGATATTTTGTTTTAGTTTTTAACTATTTATCCTTGCGTTGGATAATAATTTCGCATTTACTCTAATTGTTAGATATTACTTTAAGGATATATATTATGTAGGTTTTGTAGTGATATTTAATTTAAATACATTATAAATAATCAAAGCTATGTCATACCGAATATTTAATAAACGAGGTAGTGTGGTGGTAGTAAGCATTGGGAAAATCTCACGTAACTGTTTTTACTGCCGTTTAAAATAAAAAATAAGTTATTTTTTATTTAAAATTCACGATAATTATATTATTACAAATAAAATTCATCTTAAAATATACTCACCCTTATCAGAGGATACGTGTGCACCACCTTCTCCCCTCCTCCAGGAGCGACCGCAGCTCCTTCTTCAGCCATCGTCCATGCAATCCAAAAAGATGAAAAAAGTGTGAATCGTAATTTAATAACAAAAGCACTCGAAAACGATACAGGCGTGCGCCACTAGTTCCATCGCCCCACTGTTTACTCGTCGCCTTGGATACGGAGGCGGGCGGGCAGATGAAATTGATTTTTCTCGACACAACGAATGCCAGTCCCCTTTGCTATTATTGCTCTGTACACCAAGGTCAAGCGTGGGAGCGTAGATTAGAATGGACCTTCATTTTAAGAAAAACCATTGTATAACGTCATCGTCATTAAATTTGAGCGACTAATAAGGAAGTAACCTGTTTTATTTTTATACTTTGTCATCCTTTTGATGAAATCAGAGAAACAGAGTTAATATCATAACGTATCAACTCTGCGAGCTAGAATTAAATATCAAGTATTTAAATATCCTCTTAGAGAACTGTAAGGCCTTATTAGAACAGAAAATGAGATGATTACTATTGTAATTTTTTTCCCATAATTTATGGAGTTCTCGTACCATAATGATTGCAACATTCAAAATGTCAAACTCAGCTGTCGTACGTCAAGTATTTTGAAGTTGTCACATTCTCGTAAATAAAAGTTGTTTTTGTATAACTATTAAATAAAATTGGTATTGTCTGTTATTTTTTATTAACTTAAGAACCAAATATTAGATTACCAAATGGCGTCACGTTTTAGTGGTGCGTTGCAGTTGACTGACCTTGACGATTTCATTACTCCGTCACAAGTAAGCTCAATCATAACCTATAAGTCTTTGTTTATATTAATTATATTTGGTAGAATAGTTTTATTCCAAGGCAATAACCTAATATACGTCTACTACGTTTAATATTTTTAACGATCAACATTATTTTGATAAAAATATCCCACCATATTAATCACCAAATGTGTACCTACAATCCTATAAAAAAACTAGATCAATCATTTCTGAGTTTAAGTAGTTCAATCATTACCCTTAAGATAATAGTATTCATATGCTACAATTCTAATTCAAAACATTAATTGAAATTGCAACATATTATTTTTCCAGGAATGTATAAAACCAGTGAAAATAGAGAAATCCAAAACAAAAACAGGATCCAAGATAAAAATAGGTGACGATGGGTACTTCGACATATCGTCCGGCAAGGAGCAGAAGCTGCAGAAGGTGGAGATCACACTGGCCGACTGCCTGGCCTGCAGCGGCTGCATCACCTCCGCCGAGAGTGTGCTGGTCACACGGCAGAGTCAAGAGGAGCTTCTCAGGTATTAGGAGTAGAATAATAGAATATATAATATAATAGAATGGAATTCATATTTTGATTTACCTAATTGGGTTGTAATGCTTCAATTTTTATAAAGAAAAATTTCAATTCTTTAATTAATAGCAACTGAAAGCATAACTCAACTTACAGCTACAGAACTCCAATTGTCTTCCTCATGTTAGTTTTATCCATTCCAAATTCCATCATGATCATTAAATCATTCCTATGATTAATGTTTCCAGGGTTTTCTCAGAGCGCAAGTATACTGACACAAAGGGTAATACCAGAGATGTGAGTCTGGTAGTTATATCTATATCACCTCAACCCACACTGTCTCTCGCTGCTCGTTACAAACTCAGTCCTGAAGAAGCCACTAGAAAACTTGCAGGTATGTTGAATAACAACACTAGTAGTATTAGAGATGGATGTTTCAAAATCCAAAACAATATAGGGAGTTTTTGATTTTATAAGTACACAAAATTTTTAAAAACAAAAACTTATTTTGTTGTTAATAACAAAGCATGTAGTTCACCTCTAGGTTAGTAACCAATACTGCATGGATTCTATTCAACTCGAGACAATATTGAAACCCTGAGGTTGGCTCAATGGATTGCTATATCTAAGGTCTATGAGGACTTGTTTAATTTTCTCTTGTTTACCACTTTCTATGAACCAGAACTTAGCAGCTTTTAACACTGTTTTATTTAAACTCAAATAGCTATGGTGTTGGTGCATCCATTGTTGAATCATGAAGTGTTGCAATTTCTGATAGCAATAAGCCAATATTTTTTCACTTGACTATGTACCTTTAATGACTAATCCTAATCCTAATTATTATAAATGCGAAAGTCTGTTTATTTCTTTGTTTGTTTGTTTGTAATGCCTTCACGCCTCAACTTCTCAATCTATTGTTATGAAATTTTGCACACACATAGTATGGGGTCCAGAAAAGGACATAGAGTACCTTACATCGCGAAAAAACGAACTACTCCCGAGGGATAGAAAAGTAACTTTTATACCTACAACTTACTTTGATACCTACGGCCTCGTAGCCCGAGCGAAGCTGGGAGTAAAAACTAGTAGTTAATATTTAATGTCTCCAGGTTACTTCCGAAGCCTGGGTGCGGACCTGGTGCTGGACATGACGGTGGCGGAGGACCTGTCGCTGCTGGAGGCGCAGCGCGAGTTCGTGCAGCGCTA
>DWPV01002052.1:0-18308 GCA_018251915.1 Urbanus proteus proteus
CTGACTTGCATTCTGACTTGCATTTGAAAAAAAAAGTTATTTGATATGACAAACACACACTTCAATTTTATTTGTTAGTATAGACTACATAAAGATATTACTATGCGTTGTTTCAGGATCGACACTTGTATAGTGGGAGACGATTCCACCTGCGACAAAGCACAAAACGAAAAATGCCGTACAGAAGCTGGTAATTATGAACCTCTGCAAATTATTATTATCCATCCATCAGACCTTTGCACTTCTGTATCCTTAGTACGAGTTTGTTACGCTTTATTGATACGATCTCGGTTTACGTTTACGCCCGTTTTTCCATAGTAAAATTTTAGTACCTAAACGGTCCGTTAGGAGCGCTGTATGTAGATGTATGAGCCCAAACGAGGAACGTTTCACTGAACGTATTAAACTCGTAATAGGGGTACAAGACTAATTTGGACAGTAATGTATTTTACACTTTAATCTTGAACCTAATCACGGTCTACGACTAACTTTACCTATCTCAAAAATATCACAAATATTAAGAATAATAAAAAACAAATAAATATTTAAATGCAAATTAAAATGGAAACAAGGCATAACGTTAATATTAGTCAAAACATTAACAATGCGCTTAATTATGTCGCAAATAGTCGCCATTATTCGAAAGCATCCAATGCGCACTTTTATAAATAAAAATATTTATTGCATACTTATCTATAACACTCAGTTTCAAATTATAAACTTTATGTAAAAGTAATAGCGGTCAATTTTAAGTTCATCAACAACGCAATATAATTGTAAAACATTTTTTATTATGTAAAAGTTTGTTCAGTTGATCAAACAAATTAATCAAATTCATGGAACATAAAAACAATGAGACGAAATTGAATCGTTATAATCAATGTTATTGTTGAGTTCTGCGCATTGACTAGTTGATCTTCCGTCACGCGAAGTGGTCTCGAAGATGTCCCGACTTCTGTGCCTTTTGCTGGCAATACCAGCGTGTTTTGCTGGTAAGTTTAATTTTACGAAAACTCGACGATATTAGATCAGTCATGCCTATTCCTGCCTAATAACAGCAGTGTTAAGCGCTACTGTATTTGGTATGAAGGGTGTTGGCAAGGGAGACATATTTATCCAAGATGTTTCAGTGTAATCTCGCTTGAATGTTATCTGATGATGATTACCGTACCTATGGATAGATCTAGCCTACTAAATTCACTAGGATTTTCTCCTGTGTTGTGGGTGGCATGGACACAAAAAGCCGAATACACTAACATCCAAACTAGAAAATAAATCTTTATTCATTTAGATATCTGCCTGGCCGGGGATTGAACCCGAGACCCAGTGTGTACGACGCCTTGTGGATCGTCGAATTAAATTATATAAAAGACATATATTTCATTATATTGCTTATAATGGGACGACCCACGTGACGGCACGGTTACCATACCAGTCTGACGCGCAATGGGTCCCGGATTCGATTCCCAGCCATCTAAATGATGAATTTAGATTTCTGTCCTGGGTCTGGGTCTTTGTATATTGGTGTATGTGTGTGTCCATGGCACCCTCGCCACGGGAGAAAATCCTACTGTGGGGGCTATGAGTGTAGAAAGCGTTTAAGATATCTGCCTGACCGGGGATTGGACCCGGTACCCATTGTGTACCGGTATGACGACGGCTCCACTCGTGGGTCGTCGAATTAAATTAAATAAATAAATAATAACGCTTCACACTCATAGCCCCACAGTAGGATTTTCTCCTGTGTCGTGGGTGCCATGGACAACACACAAGACAAGGACACACACCCAGACCAAGAACGGAAATTTAAACTCATCATTCAAATTTCCGCCTCGCTGGGAATTGAATCCAGGACCCTCGGATTAGCGATCCGGCGTGTTAACCATTGCGCCATCCGGGTCGTCATTATGAAATGAACTATATTTTAGTATAATTTTATAAAAGACATATGCTAAGATTAATTCTATTGCTTATAATACTTTGGTTTATTTTCATAGAAATATATCTCTATTCATATTACAGAATTAACTTTAAACTTTCTTTCAGCGACATCAGACATAGTTCGACCATGTCCTAAACTCGAAAAAGATTGTATCAAACGGAACCTAGCAGCCAACTCGTATTGCAACCCTCAGGTCTCCAACTACGTCCCCCCACAGTACACCATCACCGCCTTCCCCTTCGAAACACCTTACTTTAACGCATCATACGTTGATAACAACCTCATTATCAGAAATCACGACAAATGCGTTATCTCTGAATTTTTGTAAGTATTCATAATAGTACATTACGATACGGGTGATCCAAGTTGCCTATTACTGCACGGCGTGAAGTTATCGCGTGCTAAACGCCGTGCATAATAGGCAACTTAGGTCACTAGTATCGTATTTTATTTTAAAGTACGCGTGACATAAGTCCGCTCGCACGCTTAAACGCGTGCGTAAAGTGCCAGCTTAGATCACAATGTGCTATAAATATTATTTTTATTAATAAATGTATGTCGTTAACTTCGTGTTAATTTTTATTTTAATTGGATTGATATGACTTGCTTTATTTTAGGTTTTACTTTCGAATATTTCATGTGCGTTGAAAATGTAAAAAAACTCAATGTAATGCCATCTATTGTCAAATAGCGGAAGGTTGGCATGGCACAAATTAATCTAAAGACGCAACCTTTTTTTATTGAAGACTATTGTTTAATAATATATCTAACAATATTTTAAATAAATCGCAAATTATTAAAATAAATAATTGTAAGACAAGATTGCATTACAAGATTTCAATAATTTGAATTTCTTTCTTCTTCGAACGATCTTTAATTTCCATTTTAATCGAATTTCGCACGAGTGACACATACCCAAACACTATCATATCTTAATCACTCTAGAAAAAGACTTCGTATCACTATAATTACTAATATCATTCATTTCCAGCTACAATTTAGCCACCAACAATGCAATCCTAGCCATAAGGTGCCGTCAGCTGGAGTTCGAGTCTACCAGGAAGCTGGTGCAGCATTACCCTCAAGCTGAGGATGTTAGCTACACTTATGATTTCAGAGGACGTTACCGTAAGTATCATTGGTTTTGCTACCTACCTAGAAAATGAATTTGACTACATAGCAAAATTTTATTAAATGCAAGAATATTCATTTATACGGTAGGTACATAGATACTTTTAGTTAAAAAAAAAACATTCAATATTTTTATCTGTATGTCTGTTTTTTATAAATACAGGTCCATAGATAAAATATAAAAAGATTTATTACATATTTATTTTATATTTCATAACTATATAAGTAAAAAAGTGTAATTTATTTCTCATCTGACTTGAAGGGTGTGGTAAGGGAGACATACTTATCTGAAACCTTCCAACTTAGTCCTCAGGGGTAGCAACGCATTTGTGTCAAACCTCAATAAAATTAAGACTCTGTTCTTATCTTTGGTTGATTACATATGTCCATGAGCAGCAGTGGCCACTTGCCGTGAGGACTACATGCTCATTTGCAGTAACAATGGGAGTACCCATATTATAAAAAAATGTTCATCCCTTGTCATTATATACTATAATTCATTCCAGGAATGTAATGAAATTGTGCAAAATGTAAATATTAATTTTGATTTTTGTTCCAGCTGAGATCATCCTCACAGTAAACCTGAAGCCCGCCAACCCTATGAACATGTGCACGGTTAAGGCCTTCGCTTATGTCTCCGCATTGCCCAACTTTTTAATCGATCCTAAAGGTAATGAACCCTTTAGTATGTGTTTCTTCGATATTGAGTTCGCTCTACATGTAGCGCCTCTAACGGAACGTTTAAGAACTAAAATTTTACAATAGAGCATTTGACAGGTTTTAGGAAAATAGCTCAAATTGTTCGTTATATCATGATACATTTCTACAAACATGATCATCAAAGTTTAAATATTTTAAATTCTGCTATCAGTTTCATAAACATTTTGCAAATTTTGCATAGCTTAAAATCAGACTGAGCAAGATACGTTAAGTATAAGCATGTTTAAAAAAAGCTGTCTAAGTCGCAAATACCTAGGACTTTAAGATATTCTTGAAAGAACATTAACAGTAAAAACATTTATAAAAAGGGCACTTTTAACAACTGAAATAAATAACAACGTATTCTGAATTCATGAAATATTGTAGTAATTTAATTATATTTCCGTTTCAGACACTCAAACTGAAAACTTCCTGTCAACGGATCTGACATTCCTCAACATTTTCGAGCGGGAAGCGGCGGCCGAGAGAGCCAACGAGTTGATGCGTTACTACGTTAATTCTTATCTGTGCAACTTTGGATGCGATTTTTAAAAATAATTTATCAACATCATTATTTTTCATCATCATCAATATGTTCCACTTATCATGCGTTTCGTTAAATTAAACAATATGATTCAAACGTTAATCAAGCTATTGACATTCTAATAAGCTTCTTTTCTTGCATCAAGTTAATAAATTTATATATAAAAAAGTTTTAAATAAAATCTTTTTAAAATCTCAATTAAAATTAATGAGGTTGTTCTAGTGGTTAAGTGGAATAAACATGGCATCATATTCTGGAATTGAGACAAAAGAGATAGACAAGAATATTCAAGTCTAAATTTAAACTTGAATAAAACAATTTTAGTTTGCCTAAAAAATCATTACCATCTGTACAAAGTGAAGGACAAATAAAATTTGCAATATTAAAGTCCTGAAATTATAAAAAAAAAACTAGTCAAAAATTTTACTATCATACCAAGCTTAACTCAACAATAAAGACAGGTGGAAGAACTAGTATGGTTCGATCGGGGAGGTACCACCACCATACCTTATTCTAGCGGAAAGCAGTTATTCTGTTTAGTTGGATGGGTGTGGTTACCGGCTCACTTATATGAGGCGACCATCTTAGTCTCAGGAGTAGCAAAGCACATAGACAATACACGAAGTTGGTTATTAATGGCCATGAGCATCATTGTCTACTTAGTATAAGATGGAGTACATATTACTTCAATGTTATAGAAGGTATAAGAAAATGGTTGGTAGAACCCATGAAAGAAAGAGACAACAGGAAGTGGCAGGAAGTAGCACGTGGGTGAATTGAGGCGATTACCAATATGATCAGCTCAGCATACGTCACGCTTAACGTCAATGCTTGCCATTGAGACACGTAAATTTTGTTTTGCTGGTTGTATTTTTTTTATAACTTCGTAAACTTGCCTTATTCATTGTCGACAATAGAGAACCAATAAAAATGCAGTTTCTTAGTGGTAAGAATACCATTAGATACTGATTTCTGTGTTTGTTTGGCGACAGCGGTTTCCATACTAATCAGATTCTATGCCACTTCCTACTTTCTCTTTTCCATGGTAGAACCCCTATTTGGTTCCATAGACACCACCAAACTTTTCCTATATAATAACAGCAGTGTTAAACACTGTTCTGGTTTAATTGTGGTAAGGGACACAGATCCGAGGCATTTCATCCAAGTCCTCATTGGTAGCAACGCACCTGTGTCAGACTTAAGGTAGCTTTAAATGTTATCTGAGTTTGATTACAGGTGACCATAGGAAGTATTTGTGACCATCAGGTGGACTGCATGCTCCTTTGCTACCTTTTTATTATAAGTAAAATATTTTATCACACAGACATATAGCCAATAGACTACGTAAGTAATGTCATTTGTATAAAACATGTCTGTGTTTTATCACATATAAATGTAAAAATAAATAATTAAAATTGTAAGACCAAAATTCAATTACCTGTTTCACTCACCGGTTCAATATTACTGTATTTATTCATCAATTGTACTGTGGATTTATTTGGACAATAAAATACTTTATTATTATATATTTCTTTCATTTGTTAAAATTATCCCTCCAATCATCAATGTATCGACCCAGAAACAATTACAGTTTGGTCCGCATTTTCATAACTTATTAAAAACATTTTGGTGTGACCAAAATCATTCAGCAAAACCCGAATAGAGCTGAATAAGTGTGAGTAATCCCTAAATATACCCAAATCTATACAAATAAATAAAATTGAAGTGTCTGTTTGCGATTTCAAAATAACATTTTTTATTAAATGCATATAAAAGTATACACGACGCCTATAACGAAAATGCAATTTAAAAAAATTTGCTGTCTGTTTGGCTAAGGTGATCTTCTAAACGGCTGGACCGATTTTGACGGGCCTTTCACTGGAAGACAGCTGAGGGTCTAAGGCATAACATAGGGTACTTTAATTTTTGAAAAATCTTTTTGCGCGCCCCACGAGAGCGGGATATCAATTATGTTTAAATATGCATTTCTTTTTAGGGTTCCATACCCAAAGGGTAAAAATGGAACCTTATTACTAAGCCTCCGCTGTCTGTCCGTCTGTCACAGGGCTCTATCTCATAAACCGTAATAACTAGAGACTTGACATTTTCACAAGATTAGTTTTGACCGCTATAATAACAAATACTAAAAATAATAATAAATAAAATATTTAATTTGTAAATTCAGTTGTAAATAAAACAAAATACAATTTTCATTCATTTATTCGTATAAATCATCACATTTCGGGAACACTATGCGTTATGTTTAAAGGCGAAGCTATCTTATATTGCAACATTCAACATTCCAGTTTAGTCTATATGAAAAAATACTATTTCGATATTCAATATGGCTCTTACATCACTTTGCATTTTAATTTTAATTTTCGTAAATTCAACTATTCAATAAAAGTTTTATAATTTGCGTTATAAATATAATTTAAATCATTTAAATGTATTTTTACATGAATAAAGTATTGAATAATAATAATGTAATGACATAAGTGCAAAAAATAAAAAATCTGTATATAAAAAAAAATTGGAGGAATGACATAGAGTTATTATACATAGAGAAGGGGAGCCAGCGTAAAAAGAGAAAGCAAATGAGGCTACCAAATCTAATAGTCATTAAACAAAGATAAGTATAGGTTTTTCATCTTACCATTTTTTTACTTTTTCTCCCTTAATCTATGGGAATGACACTGTATGAAAAACAATTAGGATCATAATTGAAAAACAATTTAAAAGTTTGACATTGACTCTCGTGTTTGCCGTAAACTCCGATAGATGGCCGTATCAATGTAGGATTGAGATAGGATTGAAAACAATATGTTTGATTCAATTGCACTTTTCTCGAATTTGCACTTAGGTCATTTTATTTATACTATATTATATGACACCAATCGTCCTCCTATGGCTATTTCGATTTCATCTACTAAGAATACAATAAAATAAATATCTATTTATTGAAAATCCCTTAAAATACTCAGAACATCATTTTGATAGTAACTAGAACAATATTTTACTTAGCTCCATTACAATTTGTTTGAGGGATAAAGGGGGGTGACGTGGGGGGGATTTACATCTTAGCAAATTAAAAACAAAGTATTAAAGTTACTTGTAGTGGAGACTTGTTTCAAATAATACATTATAGGAAAAAGAGGAAGGACGTAAGCCCCTGAGGCCCCATTCTCCAATTCAGCGTAAACCGATACGGGTGATCTCGAGGGAAGTGTATAGTTCGCTCCGTTAGGGGCCCGCACGTCATATTGATGGAGCATGGGGACAACCCTTATCTGCTACAATCCTATTGTTCTCTTGTTCTACACGCTGCCTTTGAGAACACAGCCTAAGGGCTCCTACGCATTATGCGGTTAGCAGGAATGCGGTCAGGCCGCAGTCAAAAACTTCTATGAGAAAGTAGTTTTTATTATAATAAATTATGACTTGACTGAAAATTTTCGACTACGGCCAGCCGCTCGGCTGACCGCATTCTGGCTAACCGCATAATGCGAAGGAGCTCTGGGAGTGCAGGAATATAACTAAAATTGTATAAATATGTGACTACATCCGTACCAGGCGTGAATAACTTGATAAGTCGAAAATGGTCATTTTAGGGCAGCTATTTTAAACAAGATTTATCTGTAGGTCGTTGTTTTATGTTTTTATATATATTTGTTGCTATTATGTTAGTTGGAATTTTCGGATAAGCTAATATTTAAATAAATTTACTGTATTTGAACAGACCTAATGTAGAATAAAAAAATATAATGAAAGTCGACTTATCAACGTATTTACGCTTGGTACGGAAATTATTCATAATTTCTTACATAATACAACAATTATATTTCGATTATACTGTCTTTACATTTCGATTACATTTTCCGATTTCTTTTAGTTTAAAAACAATCTTTTGGCACATAATTCTATAAATGAGTGAATTTAAATGAATGCAATAATAATAAATTTATGAAGACTTTTTAAATGTATTTTTGTTCTCTATTTCATTTATAATCAGTTATATAATATAATATCATATAATTATAATTGAGAGATTATTGAAATATACTTATAAATAATAATGCTTGAATTATAAATATAAATGAAAGAAAATATAAATGTATAATTTTAATATATATTTTCAATTCAATATTCTAGTCACAAACAAACAACTTTTTTCGATAAATTATCTAAAAGAAATTAATTAAAGATGTAAAAAACCAATAAATCAAATATTTCTTGTTTATCCATAAAATATTAAATATAACAATTATGGGCGAGGAATAATTATGCCTTCTTTTACTCTTTACATATTTCATTGTACATATTTTAATACAATTCATTTCGTAACTACAATTTTAATCAAAAGTTTAATAAATTTAAAAAATGAGATTTTTTTTGATGAGATACTATTAAAAGATCTATAGTTCTAATTTCATATCTAAAATGTAAGCATTTCAAACTCAGCTAATTTCGTCACTAATTAAAAAATAACTAAGAATTTTGGAAGTACATTTTTCGCATATTAAATGCCTGTAGTAATGCATTGTAAATTATCTAAAATTATTTTAGATGCTTTTTAAATTTTAAATGAAAACTCTAATAATTATTATTTAAAAAAAATGTTCGAGATTTTTAAAATGAGCTCAGTAGTCATATTAACTTTAGTATTATTATAAAATTAATAATTCAATATTTACTCAGCATTTTTCATAATTTTATTTACAACAATTTTAAAATTTTAATAATTTATTCAAATGTAACATAGTTTAGGTATTATTATTTATTCAACTCTCTTATTAGGCACAATCAGTCGCCGATGCATTCCTCAGTAGCGTTTTCGACGGCTTATTATAAAACTACATTGCTTAGCTTAGTAATTTGTACAAAATTATAACTTTGACAAGAATTTAATTAATAAGTAATTCATTGCAACTTAAAATTATTTATTAATCTTCATAAACACAATGTAGTTTTCATTTGTAATAACATAATTATTTGACAGATTGTTTAATTTGTAAATACGCTGCCGAATAACTTGCCGAACAAAGGCGAATACATCCGCGTCTTAATACCGACGTAGAATTATTTTGTAATAGAAAAACCTACATCCCGCAGAGAACGTAGGAACGTCGTGGAATACACCCGACTTGGTTATTTACATATTCGTGCCTATTTGCCTATGCTCAGCAAGTTCCTGTAGTAATTATTTGTCGTTCGAAATGAATGTTTAATGGCCATCGAGTTATTCGCAAAGATGGATAACATTACTGCGAAAAAAATATAAGAATCAATATGACCTTCACCTGAAATGTTTTTCCTGAATCATAAGGTTTGCTAACAATGTATGCAGTTTTTACATGTAGAAATAATTAAAGTTAATTATTTATTTTTTCGCAAACCTTACATTCATACCTTAAAACATTTTAGATCAAGGTCATTTTCAATCCTATTCTTATTTTATAGACGCATAGTACATAATTATACTTCACATTTTGAAAAGTTTTTCACAAACTGATACTTACATAGATATATCATGCATTCCGCATTCTTACAACGACGCAACAACATACCTAGACATTCTAAAATGGCCGACAACGATAACCTATAACGCTATTATACTCAGGTCCCATTAAAGGAGTCTCACCAATTCCATGGAAACTATGTTTCCAGCACTGATTGTGATTTACTATAAATTATTTTTATCGTTATCATTATGCACGTGATTCATAAAAACTGTTTTTTTTAACATTAGAATTGAGATGATGAATTTCAACCATTAAGCGATATTACGAGTTTATTATGTGAAGTGAAAACATTCCTCGTTTACGTTTGGGCCCATACATCTACATGCAGCGCTCCTAGCGGACCGTTTAGGCACAAAAATTTTACTATCGAAAAACGGGCGTAAACTTAAACCGAGATGGTATCAAGAATACGTAACAATCTCGTACTAAGGATACTGTCCATCATAATTCAATTTTTAATCAAAATTTTATTTATGCATCTACAAAAAAGATGATTTTAGAATTCGTATCTTTTCATATAATAACGAGATCAAAATTACAGTAAATCACAATCAATCAAACATTTACAACATTTAGCAAACTTCGCTCTTCTTTTACACATGTTATATTTACTTACAATTAAAATATAACATGTGACTTACATGTTACATATTACAACATGTATATGTTACATGTTTGAAGGATATCTTTTAAATTTTATAGAGTTCAAAGATTAATTAAAATTTTAACGATAAAATATAAAGCCGATTTTTTAATAAACCACACAGAAAAACAAATATTGGATTAAATCCTTTAAGCTGTCACCATTTTAATATTTTAAAATCAATTTAATCCTAATTATAAAACAAACTCTTTTAGGAAGGCCCATTTAGGAGATCATATAATAATATCGAAGATATAAACTTTATTAATTTATTTAATAATATAAAATGGGATTATTAATAATAACCGAAACTTTTTACACTTGATATATAGTCACGAAATTTCATTTTGAGATTCAAAAGGAAATTAAATAATGGGTTTAAAAATAATGGGTAATAATTAATAATACGATAATTAATCATTATTAATGAGATTTTTAGGGATCAAAAGTGTCTTTTTAATGTTCCGGAAGTTTGGGGATGTTACCACCGAAGTATAAGATCATAACTAATTAAAATAAACTCACCTAACAAAAGTATTGACATTTCATTTATACTTAAAATATAATGTCTTTGAATATGTAAATGAGAATGAGAATGAGTTTTTTTACCCGACTGCGTCAGAAGGAGAAGGAGGGTAATGTTATTCGAGCGTATGTAGGTATGTATGTATGTTCAATCCTATGGCACGCGCTACAGCCCTACAGCTAAACGGATTTTAGCAATCGAGGTGTCGTTGGATTCGTCTCGATTGTCCTAGTGACATAGGCTATATAATTATTATATTTAGTGCCTGAAAACTGAAAAAAAAATTAAGCAGTCGGGTTTTTGTTTTTAAGATAATGTTACTAGTTGTTGTCTTTTATGGCGTTTATAACTATAACATAGCTGCAACTTTCATAGCTTTGACAGCGTATAACACCTCTAGCTGCTACAGTGAGTTCTCGATAATAATGATGTGGCTCAACCGAGGCGCCAAATGTGAATTACTCAGGGAGCAATGTGAATGACTCGCCCGGCGTGTCCAACTGATCAATAATAACCGGAGTATTTGGGAGATTGGGGAAGTCGAGGCAAATATCACTATGGGGGTAGTAGGGAATTAAAAAATATCTCACGTAATAAGTGTAAATTATTGAGGTACGACTTCGATACTCTAGAGTAAAAACTATGTAGCTATTAGCTTATATTATTATTATTGTCCTATCTTTCCATACATAATATTGTGTGTAATAATCTATTACGATTTTTTCATCTTTTTTCATAAATGGAATGGATGGTACTATATTTCGCATTATACTATGCCACCTAGAAACACATATAGTATTCCTTAAGTTTACCGAAGAAGTATAAAGTTATGATCGTATGTCTGAAATATAAAAAAAGTTTTTGCATCTTGTGTAGAGTTGCATATTTTTGATTCACAGCAATTACGCTTTCCAGCGTTGATACATAAAAAGATTGATTTAGTAATTGTAGTAAATATTCTTCACACTAATACATAACCGATACGTGATTACTAAGTAGCAGCTTGCTCGCGAAAAAAAAAATATAATTTTAATAAAAACAAAAACTAATTATTGAGCAGCCAAACATGGCATGACATGCCTAATTTTAGTAAATTAATAAAAACAATAATTTGATTTCATAATAATTAATAATAAGGTGCAGTGAAAATTGTTAACTAGGCTAGAATAAATAAATGATTATGATTATAAATGATTCGCATAAAATAATTCATGATTATAAATAAAAAGCAGTCAAATAATATAAAAATCCAAAAATTATTTTAAATTCAAACAAATATAACAGTACAATTATTAAAATAATAAAAAATACATTGAGCATTTTACTGGCGAATTACTTGCTTTTTATTTATTCAAATTCACAATTAATTGTTCACAACATATATTATTATTCATAATTATAAATTCAATTATAATTATTATTAATAATTGTAACAAAATTTATAATTATTATATAGGCACATTTGATTTTATGTACAGTCCTGAAATTATTAATCTCTAACATTATTTAATTATATTTACATTAAACTCTGGTACAAAAAATTATATTTGTCTAACATAAAATAAATAATGAGCCTACATTATACAATGTGTAAATACTTCAGATATATTATTGGAACGACGTTCTTTATCGCTCGGTACACGGATTGAGGATTGGAAGCGAGATCGAAAAAAGCATAACAAGACTTATTCTCGACAATTCTTATTATGTCGCTACAGCCGTGTATGAACGTATATATTAATACAAATATATTTTATACATATACTTTTTAATTTTACTCTGGTAACTTGCTATTTTAAAATATAAATTGGACCCTGTTATGCATAAAATACCAATAACTTTTTATTTTTGAGTAATGCAGTTCAAATTTTGAGGGTAAATAGATAAATCCGTATACCTTATATAAAATTAAACTTTTTTTAGGAGAGTGTGATCAAACTGCCTGGGTCTTTTGTGCATATATGAAACTTGATAAGTAGATTGTGGATATGTGTGTAACTCAATTTCACATAAATATTGACTGGATCGTTTCGACATAACAGGGTCCAATTTATATTGTAAAATACATAGTAACTGAACAGCTTACGTCTACCAAGCGAAAGGAACTTCGTTCCGGGTCCATAGACCCTTTAATTTATTACTTTAACGTTCGTCATTCACTTAAAACTTTATAATTTTATGGCATTCAATAATTGCGTCAAAATTATATTAATTAGATTTCATCGACAATCACTCGAGACGAGTAAACGTAGGTACTTGTATATAACATACATTCTCCCTTGTGTTTCTTTCATCTGGAAAGGGCGAAAAAATAATAAAATCAACAAAAAAAAAAACAAAATAACACTGAAAAACAAAATCAAAGAACTTAATTTAGAAAAACAGTATTTTTAATTCAATAATTAATTAATAATGTAATGGAAAGAAATTAATAAAATAATTGAAATAACCCAGCGCATAAATAAAAAGTAATAATAATTGATACGTAGCATTCTAATTTTGAAAAACGAGTTTTTTAATTTGATAATATGTAGTTTTAAAAGCGGGCGTTTTTGATACAGGCCGACAGTAATATCTATAGGGTTAGTCAACTGCTTACGACAGAAATTGTCCAGTAGATTGATATATACAGGGTGTCCCGTAAGTTGTCATCATCATGTCATAATCATTTGCATTTTTTCACTTAGTCTATTGTATTTATTGTTATTCTATCGAAAAACATGAAGCTCGTACCGACGTAGTCGGGTAAAAATAAAACAAACAAACAAACATGATGTGAATATCACAAACGGAACTTCCAGTAAATTGCAAACTTACTAAGAAAGCAGAAATGAATCGTGAAATATGCAAGTGTGAATATTGACGCGTGCATGCCAGTTTTTGTTAATATAGCCTTAATTACGTGCACTAAATATCACGACAACGTTATCAATCTATCTGGAAAAAAGTCACAAATGCGTTGCAACCCTGAGGACTAAGTTGGAACGCTCCGGATAAGTATGTCTCCCTAACCACACCCTTCAAGCCAAAACAGCAGCTTAGCGCGGTTTTTGGCTTGTCCGTTTATCAGCAGCTTTATAAATGCAGTGTAACATTAATAATGTACACTAGTTAGAAAAGTGGCTGAAAACAACATACAAGAGCACCAGCCTAGTCCTCATAAGTCGCTAACAGTATTAGTAATGTGCGCTTGTGACCATTTGTTCCGATATTTCTTCAAAAAGCTTTCTTTCTATCAAAAAGCTTAAGCTAATTGTTTTTAATATTTATAGTGTAACTGATAATGAAACGCAAGTGTGATGAATAAGTATGAAATGCTGAAATATGTGCAAAAATAAATTTTCGTCTGTAAAATGCAATACAATATACACATTGTTTATATAGACTATTATAGACCAAACTAAAAAATAAGCCACTACATATCTTAAACATATAAAAAAAAATCTTGAGATTGTCTCGGTCTCCCAGTTGCATACCATATTATTATATGGTTTTGCCTAGCATAGCACACATACAAAGATAAGTGACAAAAATGAGACCCAGAATAAGACTAAATACAGGACAAAAATCGTTAAAAGGCAATATTTTAAAATGATAATGTCAATACTTTTGTTATATTAAAAGCCATTTAATAGCACAAATAAAATAATCAAATTTATAAAAGGTATTTTATAAAATAAGTATTATGTATTTATTTATTTTGACCCATTAAGCAATTTCATCACAATTGCGTTTATTTTAATAATTAATAGTAGCATAAAACTATTATTACTATTAATTATAATCCACCATATTTGTTCATCCTTAAACCATGCTATTATTAAAATAAAAATAAATGAGATTCTGATACTAACACTTAGTATCATGAAGATATTTTATTAATTAGGATTAAATCAATTTAATTAATTATTATCTTTGGCGAAGTTTCTAATATACATTTCTATTACGTAGCATATTATCTACAACAATAAATTAGAGATATATAACTTTATGACGCGATATACAATCATTCATATTATGCAAAGTTTTGATTGTATTTATTTTACAGGTTAAATATTTCTTCGTTTTAGAAACTTGTTCGACCGTACATAATCTATACATAAGAATCTGTCAAAATATACGCCTTTTTTAAAAACTGCAAGATTTGGAAATACACGGGATCGTAATGTATGGAATGTTTTGACAATGTTGTGATCTATATTCCCCTCTCACTCATACATTATAACATGTGAGCGAGATATACATACGTCACAGTATAGATAAGTACAGGAGTACATACTTTAATGATACCAATTATATTTTGTCTCTTCAATAAGATGCAAGAACGCGATTAACTAGTACAATAGTAGCTTGTAATGTGTTTTCTTTTATTAAAAAGTTCCACAAAACATATTTTATCTTTGTTTTTTTATTTATTTGGCTAATATTTTGACAGACTTCCCTATCACCTTTTGGCAGGAGTACTATCACACAACGTTATTTAAAACAAATCTTATTCACTACGCAACTACGCACATCGTATGGCAAAATATTATATTTTCAGGCAATTATTTATATTTTGTGCTTAAGGATTCATTTATAAGGCAAACCAGTTATACTGTACGTATTATGCATCGACTTAATATATATTTCGTTATTTTAACACCATGTATATTAGTGTATAAAATCATTTACTATTGGAGTTTTGAGTAGGTATTAATGTATTTATTTATACACCATGTATATACGTGTATAACAAAATTGATTGTTATTTGGTTAAAGTGTAATTATTATAACACCATGTACATATTTGTATGTTACTAATAAATTATCGATTACTATTGTTTTTGTTTTATTTTTAAAAGCCTAAAAGATAATAAATAATATTTACCGAGCTGATTAATCCAAAAAGTTTTATTTATTATTAATTAAATAATTGTTATTAATTTTTCATAATTATAAGCATGATACGGTATTATAATTGTTTTATTAGCTAGTTGTATCACAAATGTGTTGATGAATTATTAATTATAATTTATTATTATTTATTATTATTTCTATTTACAAGACTATTAAAATTTGTAAGAGAGACAACACTATCCTACAGCTTTTATAATTAATAATTAATGAAATTCTTAATTATTAATGTAGAAAATCGTTGCATTGCTAGCACATGTTTTGGATATTAGATTTTTTAAAACAACGCAATTAGCAATATTTTATATAGCCCCTAATTTAGATCTATAAGACCCTCTAGATCTATAAAATCTATATGAGATCTATAGGGGAATTTTTAAGATTTAAAATTCCATACCAACTTCATTACAATTTTAATCGAAAACTGAAAATTGATTAATTATTTATATTTAAAAAAAATAATAAGATTTCAATTTTTTTATTTGGATGACATTTTTATACACTTATTCGTAAAGCATATTTTAATGGCATGACACTAATGTAATTTTGTTTATGTTATATTATATTATTAGCAATAAAAAAGCTAAATTGCGTTGCATTTTCAATTTTTTTAATAATTTAAATAATATTTTTAATGTTTCCGTCCGTATTCATAATTTTTAATAATGTTTGCATATAATATTGATATTATACACAATTTGTTCATAATATGAAATATATGTTTAATATAAACATTTATTACATAATATACTGCATTAAGCTTCTTACAGATAACTTTTACAACATTGAAAATAAATTAAATTTTATTAAATTATTTTTCATTATCATTCATTGTTTTTATTTGTATATTTTTCTTGTTTTGTAAAAACTCATTTTTTTCGTATTTTCAAGTGGTTTTTGGTTGGTAAGTTGGTATTTGTTCGTTAATTGGTATAAAAATTAATTATAATAAATATGAGAGCACAGGAGCATTGGCGGTTACGACCAGATTTTTATTTTCATTGGTTATATTTTAACGAAACAACATTTTTTGACTGTTATTGCCAATTTTTAACCGATTTTTATTAACCAATATTATCGCTTACTGTATGTTAATTTAAAACATATTTTTTATTAAAAAAAATAACAAGTTAAATGAAGTATTTTTTACGTATTTAAAAAAATGAGATTCGTATTTTTTATCATAATTTGTGAGATTCATATCAGTTTTTTTTATCACAATTTGTTAAATATAGAAATAATTGTTACGCATTCAGAAAAAAATGAGATTCATATCAGATCTTTTGTACCCGTACATTAAAATTGAAAAATACCAAAACACGACTCGAAGTTCCACGGTTGCGATTTTCCGGATAAAAGTCGCGCGACACGCGGATCGCGTCCGACAATCCGTTAGGTCATTTACACACGTGCAAATAGCCCGCGAGGTCGTAGTACTTGTGTCACGTGTTCACTTTGGGACGTTTTGGGGGAGTCTTCGGACGCAAACGGTCCTTTCTTACCTGCGTTAGGCGCATGCGCTCACACCTGGAAAGATATATTCTTCTATTAGTGATTTATATGTATAAAAATAGGTTTTTTTATAAGAATGAAGTAACTAATGCATGCAGGCCACCTGATGGTAAGTGGCAACTGCCGTCTATGGACTTCTGCAAACAACCCCAGATAAGATTACAGTCCTATATGAGGTCGGCAATAGATGCATTGCTACCCCTGAGAACTCCTCGAATAAGTATGTCTCCCTTACTACACCCTTCAAGTGCTGAACACTGCTGTTATTAGGTGGAAATAGACCGCCTTATGGTGGTTAAGTGGTCACTGCAGTATGGACATCTGAAACATATTGTGGGTTTTATTTGTTAATTACAGATACGTTGCTACTTCTGTCGTCTAATATGGTCACCTCATTGTAAATGAGCAACCATTTAAAAGTAATAAAATCTGCTTGAAACTAAAATAGGTGTGGCGGTGGTGCAACTCTGGTCGAACTGTCCTCGTTCTACCTCAGAAAATTGTTAAACGTTTGTATGTTGCCCACTTGTAGACATGTTGTGGCGCATGTGTGTGTGGTTGATTTGTTAACGCGTCGTGGTGTGTGTGTGTGGTTCAATTGTTAACGCGTCGCGGCGTGTGTGTGTGTGTGGTTCATTTGTTAACGCGTCGTGGTGTGTGTGGTTCATTTGTTAACGCGTCGCGGCGTGTGTGTGCGTGTGGTTCATTTGTTAACGCATCGCGGCGTGTGTGTGTGTGGTTCATTTGTTAACGCGTCGCAGCGTGTGTGGTCTATTTGTCAACGCGTCGTGGCGTGTGTGTGGTTCATTTGTTAACGCGTCGCGGCGTGTGTGTGGGTCATTTTTTAACGCGTCGCGGCGGGGGTGTGTGGTTTTTTTTTAACCTTTTTGCGG
>DWPV01002053.1:0-18307 GCA_018251915.1 Urbanus proteus proteus
GTAATCAACCCCAGATAAGATCACAGTCCTACCTAAGGTCGACCACAGATGCGTTGCTACCCCTGAGGACTAAGTTGCTACGCCTCGGATAAGTATTTCTCCCTAAGGCAGAAATAGGTGTGGTGGTGCGGTCGGAGTCGAGCTACATAGAGTTCTACCACCTAAAAAAATTTTACACGGTAGGTAATTTCGAAGCAAGAATTCAAACTTTCTTTGCAATTTACTGTAACATTATAAAACAGATCCTAAATGCTATGTATTAAACGAACCAAGTCTTATTAAGTTTTCCGGGAACACAGATGTAGGTACGTCGGGAATTTTCACGAAAACGGCACTCCTGACGAATAAATCACATTACTTTTGCCGGTAAAACGATTTCTTTCTTCGATACCCGACCAGGTCAAACTCTTGGCGAGGGATTCCAACCCTTATGATAAGGGTGGGAAGGGCTATTTTTGTGTGAAGTTGTTGGGTAATCTAACGAACATGTTCCCTTAGTTTGCGGAATATGTCTCTAATGATATAATTCTTAGGTATCGTCTTGTTAGTTTTGAGGGTCAGATGTCTTTTTATGTTCGTGTTTTTATCCTAAATCATACTTACAGTAGTTGATGATGTGTGAACATCTATAAGCTGGGAGGATCGTCTACAGAATGAATTATAAAGAACAATCGCTTTTCGAGTATGAGTTGTATAACATATATTATTATCAAGCCAAGTTATAATAATACATTGCTATAATCCAATAGACATATTTAGGAATTTAATCTGCAGTATCTAATAGTAGACTGTAAAATAATGATATATGATAAAATATATGATATCTCTTTTACAGAAGTAGTTAATTATAGGTATTTGTAGTTAAATACTATATTTAAAAATGATATATAGCTTCTATATAGATACAATTACGCCCTTTCAACAAACACAAAATGTACAAAAAAGTCTAAATTAAAATGAAAAAAGTTAAAAAATTAACCAGTAACAATAAACCACCGATAATTTTCAGATTTTCAGAAACTTAAATAAGTTCCAATTAGTGTTGTAGACAACGTTATCAATTAAAGTGTTAATTATTAAATAATACAACGACAACGGCAATAAGTGACATTATTAATAATTAAGAATTGTTGAACTTTGTTATGACTTATGAGTGATACGTGATCAATTAAATTAAATTATTAAATTAATTATTAATTAAATTAGTCAATTCCTAAGTCTGTGATCGAGGGCTAGTGGCCTAAGTGTTAAAGTGTTCACAAAGTGTGTGTGTAAGTGTGGCATACGAGATTAGATATTGTTTTTCAATTATCAAAATGGCGTTTGCGGCGGCGCGCATGATCTTAAAGGATAAGAGGCGGAAAGCGTCCAAAGAAGACTTCAGAGACCCCAGAAATAGAAGCAAGGTATACAATTTTTATTTATCTTTATAATAAATAATAATAATAAGAATTTGCTCGATTATTGTGCAATCAACGTAATAGTAAAAAGAATTTGCGCGATTATTGCGCAATCAACGTAATAGTAAAAAGAATTTGCGTTACATTTTTGTGAAATTCTGAAATGTAATAATTTAAGTATTTTAAAAATGTGTATATTGGATTTAAACTACTTTGATGAATTACGTTTTTCAATTTAAATATTTGTCGAACAAGGAAAAAGTTAAAAGTAACATTATTATTTTTACAGTGTGACCTAAACCCGCATTTTACGCTAGCTTTTCCCGAAAAGAAAAACAAGCATAAAGTGCGGTTCATGTCACATATACTATGCAATAACATACGATACTCGTGACCTAAGTTATTATTGCACTTATGACACATGTGTCGTTATGTACTATTTTAGCATACGCATAATACGCATTTAAGTACAACTTAAAAATTAGTGAAATATGTATAATTTAATTTGTATAAATAAACACAATTGGTTAATTTAGTTACATTTTTAACTGGATAAGTATGTCAAGATGCTTAGATTGTTTACTCTATTTAAATAGGTCCAAACATTACCAATGAAAGCTAAACAAATATTTATTCCACGAAAATGAATGTTTTTATTAGGCTATGATGTTATTGGATATGCGGACACAAGTGAAACGACAGACGGTTACCAACGCACTGATTTATTTCTTATCACACACAGATGTGTACCTTTTTTTTCACAAGGGGGAAACCTTCAAAAGGTACTCGACGCCTCAGGAGCGACGCCGGTTCAAAACCCCACGGTGGCCATCCTCGGCGCTGCGAAGAGGACTCCTCGGTCTCAGCAAGGAGCCATCCGGAGTCCTCTGAGCGCGTTGCCCAATCGGGCTCAGCTTAGTGTACCTACCTATTATTGCTTATATTATTACCAACAAACTATTGATATGGTGATAAGGAATAAGTAGACAGTGGCAAAGTTTCATTATCACTTTCCGAATGAATTATTCATCGTCCAGAACCGAGAGAGCTTTTTGTGGAGCTTTCGAGCCGTGCACAGAGTAAATATGTACAGAGCGTTCATGCTTAATGCGCTTTATTTTGTTGCTGTTTGCCTCTGTTTATGTATAGTGTGATAGTTTTGTGGGAGAACTTTTCAGTTCTCTTTGTCAGTCGCCTGTGGTACCTGCATCTCCTATTTGTACTTAAAAGCAGTTTAGTATCTATGTTTAGGGTTTCAAGTTAGTAGCAAAAATCTAATTAAAATTTATAGGTTAATGTTATCAGACATCGTACTTGTAGTTTTATCTAAAATCAAGGTTAAAGTTATGAGCCCTATTACAGGCAGAATATACATCTAAAATTATATTCATACGTAGGCAGTATGTTGTCCTTTGTAAGTGTAATAGTCCGCATACATAGAGCAATCGTAACTGACCGGAAGTGCGGTCGTTGCTCGGAAATTGGCCTCAACCGATACCAGTATACAGGGTGATTTTTTCAAGTGTGGAGAGACAATTTTATTCTTATTTGTATAGATTAATATCAAGATTATAGCTGTCTTAAAATTAAACTCTATGTATATATAATACATTTAACAGCCCAGTGATAACTTAATGGTCTAAACTTGGCCTCTCAATCGGGAGGTCTGAGGTTCAAATATCAGGTACCTCTGATTAATGTGCGTATTACAGATTAATTATCACGAGCTTTAACGGTGAACGAAAACATCGTAAGGAAACCTGCATACCTGAGAGTTAATAAAAAATCTCAAAGGTGTTTGAAGTCTACTAACTAATTATTCCATTTTACTATGTATTCGTTTTTATTACGAGGCCTCGTAACTCCTTTAAACATTTTTTGCTAAACCTTATTATAATATCGGATATACCATCCGCGCTCACTTGAAAAATCCATCCTGTATATGTAGAATGTATACATATTGGATACATTAACATACAATGTGCGAGTGCACTCGCTATCGGGACTGGATTAATCCAATTACTGCAATCCATTGCCGTCTTCGATGCAATCAGTGGGTGACACGAAGAGGGATTTGTGGTTACTGTACGGGTTTTAGATTCATTGGTTCTAGTTTGATAATGGTAGGAACATTTGTGGTAGCGATACTATTGGTACACTTAATGTCTTACAACACAAGTGTTAAGAACTGCTCTGTTCTGGATTGTGGGATATAACGGAGTCTCAGGTGTGTGCATTGCCAAAGATGTGTTGGGTACCTAGATGGTAAATTAGGTATACGTTAAGCTAAATGAAGTTAGTACCTATGCCGCTTATAAACATAGCTTCGCTACCAAAGCTACCAAGGAGGTATGAAGCGCGTCTGTCGATGCAATGTTAGACGGCACCGTTTATACCTAAGTTAAAAAATAAAACTTGTAATTTAAACCGCACTGTTTATTTACTGTTCACATTTTACAAAGACACTTATAAACTTGTAAAATTTTATTTGACTTCTACTTCTGTCGCGTTTAAAATTTAAGAAAACCCTCGACAACTAGCAAGACTCCGCCAGCCGGTAATTACCAAAGGTAAAAGATCCGAAGCTGGGTAGCGATCCAGCGCTATTAGGAGACAAGCAGACTAAATGACCAACATGTTGGGTTTATTATACATTATTGCCGATTAAACTATAACACACATTCATGTATTTTCTTATCGATATTCATTTCTGCTGAGTCGATAATAATTCTAGCTTAGGTGTTGACCTAGATTGTATATAACAGAACGCAGCTGCTACTTCGGTTATATCTTAAGTTGACTACAGAAGTCCATCAGTGAAGTGATATTAGTCACATATCATTATATGGACTGAATGTTTCTTTGTTACAATTTCGTAACAATATATCTTTTCCGCCGTTTATCATTTCTTATTTTACAGTTGTTGAATTTTTTTTTATTTAATTGATGTAGAACTTTTGGAAGAAAAAAATATATATATTCAAAGGGTGATTAAATTATATATCGAGGCCTTTGAAACCATTTTTTCTGTTCACCTGTTAAAAGTTCCAAAATGCTACCAAAAAACCTTCATAAATATCTCCGGTCACGCCCTACTTTGTCGGTAATTTCCAGGAGAAGGTCGTCAAATTCCCGATTTTGGATTTTTTTTAATTCATGCGACACTATTTGGGATGGCGGTCGTCCAACTTCCATTTGAGCACGATGTGCGGATTAAGATGTACTGCTTGCCAAGGAACAGGATTGATTTCATCTATTATCAGATTATCTAACCGTTTTCGGATGTGTCTTTTTGATATTGAAGTCACATGGGTAATCATCCTTATATTAAGGGTTAGTACACATTAGATCGGTTTGACAGTTTGAAGGACGGTAAAAGTTTTGGTATCAGACGCATTCAATGATATTAGTTATTCTGAAATATGTATATGTCAAATTTCAATAAACGAAAGATGGTAGAACTCTTCAACTCTTTATGGTTCGACTCCGGCAGCGTTAATGCGACACTCTGTCTAATAACAGAAGAGTAAGGCGCAGCTGTGTTCTGGTGTCATGAATGTGATATGTCTCCGAGGCTTTCCTACTCAAGTATTAGAGGTGTTGAAGTATCCGACTTCAGAGAGCACTCTATTCTTATCTGATGTTGATCACAGATGACCATGAGCACAATGACCTCTTACATGCAGTTTTCTACGTAAATATTATAAAAAATATACGACGGAGCTTACCCACTTAAGGATCGCTGGTTAGAATTCTATTAACCTCATTTTCTAGACCATTTGCGGTCTTTACCAATCGTTGTGAGTATAAAATGTCGATTTGGATACGATTCAGGAGAATGGCAAAGCACATAAAACTCAAGACTCCAGTGGGCCTACTAATGTCAGATTTCTGCAAAGTTGGCACGCAGTTCTATTTTCTAATGCTAAATCTGGTCTGAATGGGCTTTGCATGTTAATGAGGCAGGATTTGCTGACGAGGAATATATTTCAATACGTACTACCAGATAACGTACGCTATAGAATCTAATTTTAGACAGCTTTTCATGTAAAAGCAGTAGAAAATTAGATTTAGAGTACGCTCAAACTGCAGACTTTGTATCGGCCGATAGTTGGGTCGTCTTCTTAATCGGTATGGAGAGTTATGTATATGCGCACATTACAGCGATTTAGTATCGGTCGATAAATTCCTCTTCACTTCTTCTTCTCTCCTTCCCCGTAAAGCAAGTGATAATTAATTTCTAATAAGCACATAAATCAGTAGCGTGCCCGGGATTTGAACCTCGGACCCCTCAATTGAGAGGCCAAGTTTCAACCATTAGGCTATCGCTGCTCTTATTTATTTATATTCTTATTTACTTTATATTATTTCTGCTAACATGTTTACAAATTTACTCCTAAATCATAACGCCTTGTACAATCAAGTTCCTTAACACCAAATTAGATTTACTCGTAACATACCACAAAATTAAACCTTTATCTACTCACAAAGACATTAAGAAATCGTTGAAGCGTAGCACCGGAGCTACGGAAACTCAGGCTACTGAATCTATAAGGCTATCTAATTCTACTCGTACTGGTATCGATTTTAGAATTAGATTCGGATTATGTTCCACGTTGCTCCAATTTAGGAAAAGAGGGAATTTTGTCGTATCATTTTGTATAAGTTGTTGATAGCACAACAATTTTCGGCTTATAATAATTGTGCTCAGTTCTTGTTTTGGGCTTTTTATTCAAGAAGGTCCTTATGCAATTATTTCTTTTTTTAATTTTGGTTCTCGGAGGACTCCGGATGACGTTTCTGGTTGAGACCGCGGAGTCCTCTTCGCAGCGCCGAGAACGGCCACCGGGAGGATTTAGTACGGTTAAAATCCCACTTAAACCGACGTCGCTCCCGTGGCGTCCGGGACCTTTTGAATAATAATAACAACAATGAAATAAATAAAGCAAATAAATATAACTTTAGAAAAAGACAAAGTATTTTTACTAAAGTTATAAAACAGTACACTTCTACTATAAAAAAGGTCTCGAGGGCTATAACATGTAAATAAAATTATAATAATATAAAATTAAACGTAATTGAAATTCGGGGAACAGTATTGTAGTGTTATTTATTGAGTGTTCTGAAGTTTATATGATCGCATATTCATTTTCGTGGAACAAATATTTTTAATTCACACATAAATATTGTTGGTTACAAAATAATACTTTTGATAATGTATTTACCCACCTATTACTTTAACTTAGCGTGTAAGTTACTAAGAAATGAAATAAAATTTATTTAAAAAACTTGATTAACAAACCTTTCATAATTTGGACGACAGTGCCCTCGCCAAGTTACATACGTTTAAGAATGTGTTTATTACACATTCATTATTTATGAATAATATGATACGTTTTTTTGTCATATCTTTAACTATTTATTATGAAGACGTTATGACATGGAGTTTTAGCTGAATAAAAGGTAAAGTATAGTACGTATGAACATAGAAAATGATGATTTCTTTAATCTTAAGTCTAATATTTAATTTTATTTTAACTCAATTTTTTTCATTAATTTTTAAAATTTACAAGATTATCTTCTTACTAATAATCTAGATTTAACTACATAAACATTACCTACTATAAAGCATATTATCAAAATTACTTTTTAAATCCGTGTTTTTTCCTTGAACTTTTTACAGGTAATGCCAAGGATGTTTTATTATAACACCAAACAACGAATATACCACATTTGCACTCTGACATCAGCTAAGGGTTCAGTGTGACGCAGATACTGTAATTGTTGTAAATAATCGGTGTCGCTGATTGTCTTGGCAAATGCTTTGAATGTGCCAACTGCTTTTATGTAAGTGATTGTACTGAGTTCTCGAGCTACTTCGCTTTTAACGTTATTGAAGCTCTTAAGGCGATTTTCACATGAGCAGATTTTTTTTTGTTTTTTTAGACTAAATCTTTTAGGAGGATTCTCTAGCAATTTGCTTAAAACCTTTTTCGTTTTATTATAGGATCCGGGTATAAATTAAGTGCAATATAATTTTTGAGGACAAAATATTCATCATATGGGCCATTTACAAAGCTGTGTCTTTTATTTGGAAGTTATTTCGAAGAATCCTTAACTAGTGCTTCAAAGAAATCTCCATAAGAATATTAAATCTTTCATTATATTTTTTACTTTGTTTAAGATTGTATAGTTCAAATAATTATGTGCTATTTTGAAACGTAATATGGAAATACTATTTTTTTTTTTGTAATTTCGAAAGTCTTAAGAAATAACACTTGTTCACCTATATTAGGTTCATATTTTAGTATTTTATAACTATAACTATTTGCATTACTAGTCTGCTTCGAATACTTAAATCAACTATATTATGTAGATCTCTATTTATTTCACAATTATTCTGTCCAATTCCTTTATTATACTAGATATATTTTATATATTTCTATTTCGTTCTAATAGGACTTGTATTTTCAAGATTCTACTTTGGTCTTTAAAAAGTTAGTTTCTTAGTTATATTACTTTGAATATACCTTTTATTTTATTATTATGTGTCAATCGCCTTACAAATTCATGGTATTATTTCGACAATCCTAAAAAGAAAAAACTTGGACGTAAAATTTTAAAAGGATCCTTAACAAAAGTAGCTCTGAGAACGACAGTACATGAAATATACCCTGTAATACTTCTATGAAAGCAGTTCAATGACTCTTTACAGATATGATACAAAAAGGAAAGTATAACGAATTTTAAAACGAAAACAGAAAATGTGGAAGTTAAAACTGAAATTGCTGAATTGGAACTACTTAGCTTAAACTTGTAAAGAGTCACTCATGTTGGTTGCTTTCTCTGGCGGTTCAACTGGAGACTAACTCACTGTTTTCAAAACTATTTACTTACACAATGAATAAATGCTTGCCTAATTGGATTATTTGTTCTTTGTTTTCGGAGTTGCATTTGACACAATTTAGTTCTAACTTTGTTTTATGTTAATCGTCTTATTGATTTCAAATGCAGCTCCATCTAAATGTGCATAAACATTTATTCACAGATTGTAGGAAAAAATAGACGGTGCATTTGGAATTTGACAGTAAAGCCTTAATGAAACTAAAGCTTCTATTATCCAAATTGTTTTTTTGGAAACACAAGATTCTTTCTATATTTCCTATAGTTTCTATATTTATAGATTCTGTTTCTATATTCTCTCTGTTGGCTTTGCTTTCAAATTTCGTGTCTTGTTTATTAATTTTCCTATAATTTGTGCATTTATATAACTGTTCTATGTGTACCGGACCAATAAGGTTAGATATGCTGCACGCGTATTTCTTCCTTCCTGACTGCTATGGCACGTTTCTGCACAATGATTTCCGTTTAGAGTAATATGGTCACTATAGAATCTATTAGATTTTGATAAGTGTTTATAATTATCAACGAATCTTGATCTATCTTTGGGAATTAATATGTTTTTTTAAATCTTCTTAGGATAAGGTTATTATTCAACTTCGATCTAATCAATACAATGAAGAAGCGTCTTCTGGATTTTCTTAGTCTTGAGTAAAAATATGTTTATGGAGTCTAATAATTAATTTAAATACGTTTGAAATCTATAAAAATCAACCAAATATATCTTACAACTAAATAGGCATATTTTAAAAATCTTATCTCACCGAATGAACATCGTTAAATTTAGTCACTTTATTGAAATTAGTCTAATAGACAATATCTTTAAAACGATGAATGAATTTTCTTATATTCCGTTAAATATTTTCGGTTATAACATTTTAATTAAATGCTCAAAACTGTTTGGAAATGTTCAGATCGAAACAAAATTAAATTTCGCGCTGTCATTTCCATATTGCAAAGTCTCTAATGAAATTTTCTCGCCGTCGACGCCACAAATGTTCAATATTCGCCGTTCAAAATTATTACGCTATTAACATTATGTCTCACTACCTATGAGTTTATTGGCCAATTTTCACACGCCTCATGAGGACATTATGTTTAAATGTGTTACTATTACTAGTACTGTATATTTTGCAAGTAGTTTTACATAAAAAGAGTTATATATCTCAATATATTATAAATAGTCAATATCTTTCAAGACCTTATCTTATTATTCAAGTCAAGGGTTCTGTTTCTGAAGATATAGCAAATAGTACTGTTTCAATATTTTTCAAGTTCTTATCTGGGATATTATTCAAGTCAAGGATAAATAGGCTCCTTCTAGATAAACGTGCTACGTCCTAGGCTACATCTTAGATCGCAGCCAAATGTAAGCCTATTAAAAGTTAAGGGCGCACTACCCGTTCCTTAACTTTTAGTATAAAAATGGCCACAAATTTATTTTAAATGTAATACGGTTTAGCCCAATATATCTAAGCAGGTTTGGTTTAAGCTGAAGGATCGCTTTTTTTTGTGGACTCTCTCGTTACTTTATGAGTCAGTTCTATTTTGGATTGGGATGGCTTCCCTCAATATTCGTATAAGGTAGCATAATATTTGAAGTTATAAATACTTCGAAGGTGGTCGAACTTTTGAGTTGAGTCGCCACGTCATTTTTAGGACCATATTTACGATTTGTTTTGCTGGATGTTCATGACTGATAGTGATAAATTACCATCAGATGGATTGCATAGTCAGTCTAAGTGGAATAGAAATAGGTCCACTCCCGTCCATTGACATCTGTAATCAACCCCAGATAAGATCAAGGTCCTACCTTACGTAGGTCACATCTTACGTAGACCTCTTTTTAGGTAAAAAAAGCTTTATAAAATTTACTTCACAATAGTAATGATAGTAATACATAAATAGATAATGAACTAGAAATATATATTTTACGTTACAAATAATGGTAATAGTATACACAGGTATTTTTAGTCAAGTACCTATACTACACTGCACTATTACTAGAAATAGAAATAAACTAATAGGTAATTACCAGTAAAGTATTCTTTAGTAGGAACGGAAGTACTACTAGTAGGTAATTTAAACTGTACCGCACAGTACTGTCCTAGAGCTGGGTGGTTGCATAATATGTTACTGAGAGCCTATCTACATCAATCAGAATTGCAAATTAGTTTAATAAGCTGTCTGCGCTATTGTGTTCGGTGAAATTATGTGCACAAAGCTACGGAAGATCTTGATTACAAGTTCGATAAATAGTATTAAATCTGGGATGCGAAGGTACTGTTTGTGGTTAGAAACCGATAGTACCACTGACTCTGGCTAATAGCCGCAGAAGCGCTGCTGTTTTCTGGACTGAAAGGTGTAGTAAAGGATATACTTATTTGAAGCATTCCAAATTAATGCTCTGGGGTAGCAAGCTATGACCAACTTCAGCTAAGACTGAGTTGTTTTTGAAGTTGGTTACAAAATGTCTATGGGTGGCAGTAGTCGTCCTCGTCTTCAACCCATTATCGTCCCACTGCTGGGCGCGGGTCTCCCCTCACTGTGAGGGGGATTTAGACCTTAGTCCACCGCGCTGCCTAAGTGCGAATTGGAAGACTTCACACACCTTTAAGAACTTTTAAGAAGTCTCAGATATGCAGGTTTACTCACGACGATTTCCTTCGCCGTTAAAGCAAGAGATAATTAATCACTAATACGCACATAAATCAGAAGTGCGTGCATAGGATTTCAACCTCGTACCTCCCGATTGAGAGGCCAAGTTTCAACCATTAAGCTTATTATCCTTGCTCTTAGAGTGGTCACTTTCCATTAAGTGGAAGGAAAATATACTGACTGTTGTTTCTCTGCGGTAGCAGAAATTCTACTTGTGCCTAAATGTATCTATTTTTATAAATGACAAAAGATACTTCTGAATTGTTTCGCTAATATAGTTGCCTCAATCTAATAGTAGACATATTTAAAGTCCTTTAAAAATAACAATTATTGACAATTTATATATGAAACTTACTAATACTTTTACAAGAACGGTGTCTTCAAAATTTTAAAACCTCACCTTGTCTTGTGAAATATTTTTTGTAATAATCAGTATGTAAATTATTTATCAGGCTACCGAAGCCTGAGCCTCTTAATATATAGTCTCTTATATGTTATGGAAAATATACCCAAATATTATTTATAACATAATTATTTTAGTCCAGAGAAATATATTGAAATAATCGTATTCATTATGTAGTTCTACATTTTTGCTGCTTTGTATTATTGAACAATGCCAATTTCTATAGATAGAATGACTCCATAATTCAAAAGCGTAGACCTTTTTATTTTATTAGTTCCAAGTTTTTTGGCAAATATCTCCTTGATATCCGAGTAACCAATATCAAGATTTGGTTTATGGTTATAGCTTCTTTCAATGACATACAGTTTCTTTCTAGTTTCAGTAAAGCAATTTTCAACAATTTCTGATTACTCACATAACATCCTATACCTTTACTTCTCGGAACAAAATGTAAATTTTGACCTCTTTCACATATAAAATTTATGTTAGAACATGAACGAATGATGCGAGGCGATCAGATATTCCAAGCACAATTTTTCTCACTACAAAATCGATGGCCCCCATTCCTGATTTAAAATTTTACGTCATAGCTCAAGTGCTAAAATAGCACTTTCAGAAACTGCTTCCTCATTTAAAGACTTTAAGTTGGGCGTTAAATTTTACGGCTATCGCAAGAGCTGTAAACTGGGAGTTACTGTATGACTTTATTCAAGCGTTCGGTAGATTTTTACAGATAAAATTTTATCTTCACGTTTAGGTCTTAGAATATTCTTGTAGATAGATTTTTTAAGCGACTATGAACGGTAAAACAAAATAAATTGTAATTTACAATGTACAACGTAACAAGTATACTTAGGAATATACGTGAAGGACGTAAAGTCGTAACGTAACGTAAGGACGTAAAAAAATTGTCTTTAGTATTAGAGACAATAAAACTACGTTTTCAGTTATAAGTAATAAAGTATATATCATTGAAGAACTTAATAAAATTGAAACAAATTGAGTCTTGCAAACACTAAAAAAATTAGTATTATCTATTTACTTTTTGCGTGAAGATGAACTCTAAGTTGATACAGGATCTTACCTACAAGATGTGACCATATTACTTCTAAATACTAACCAGCATGTCAATCTTCTTGGTCGTTGATACAACGCTGTGTGTGCTTGGTGTATAGGAACGAATGTTTCTTCTTGCAGGCCCGGAGCGCTAGCACCAGTAGCTTTAGGAGTGTAAGTCAGGTAATGAAGTCAGTATTGACGCTTTATCACGCCTGATTCATCGACCGTTTGATTTCGTTAGTTGTTTTGGTCGGCAATGATTTTTGTGTCTTCTAAATCTGATTCTAGAATATTATGAGTAATGCCGTATTCTCGAAGTTAACGTACAGCGGCAAGAGTGTAGCGGACACCCTTTCTCGAAGGTAGTGTGTAAACCGAGCGTATTAGTGTTGTTCTGTGAGTGGAATTGGTTAACAAAATAAAACGTTAACAGGTTCCATCAATATCGACATGTCATACCTCTCTTATGGAGCGCATCCCTTGTGCGTGCGCTACGCTTTACGCTGCCTTCAACAACACTTGTACGCTCGATTTCACGCTCTTCGTACACTTTACGCTTTGAGAATGGAGCCTAAAAGTAGATTCATTAAAAGTTTCAATGTCTTCGTATGTCTCAAGTACGTGACTAACAAGATATCTAAAGATTCATGAACAAAAATCGTTGCCAAATTTTGTCACGAGTCATTTGCGTTTTTTATGTAGTTTGTTTTAGCGTAGATGCATCATTATCACCGCTGTAGAGACAAGACTAAGGTAAGGAACGAGTGAACAGACTCCTGCTAATATAGCGAATACTACAACAGAATAACACTTTTCAATTACACAAGAATAAGCTAGTTTAAGAAAATGCATTTTTCATGGAAATGTAATTACCATTTCACCGCTGGATATGGATCTATTATGTTCTATTGTGTATCTATAGTTTATATTACCCTGTAAACTTGTAACTCTCAGGTACCTATGTAGGTTTTCTCACAACGTTTTATTGATCGTTAAAATAAGTGATAATTTATTTCTTATACGTAAAAATAAAATCAGAACCAAACATCCGAAACCTGGACCCCTAGTGTTAGATACTGAAAATGTTCTACCTAATATAAACCAGGAAATTAAAGAGCATCGAATTTATAAAAAATTAGACGATAACTGCATTAATTATAAGGCTAACTTAGGGTTCGTTCACACAGACCAGCTAGGAGGGCATCGGCGCGCATTTTCTTTCCACGCAGACCGGACCGTACTCGTACGGTACATACACGGACGGTCGGCTTATTATTTCACACGGAGCATTCTTTATGACCAAAGACTTCTGCAAATGACAAAAATAAGCCTTAATACTTAAAACTCTGTTACCAACGTGATAAGCATGCATCTGCTCTCCTCTTCGAGCCCGTCTGTGTGAACGGACCCTTAGCGTACAATCCATCAAAATTTCAAGGTCCATTTCTTTTTCTTCATTTTCATTTCCTGTACATGTTTCTAGGCGTGGTCATCATTCATCTGTCTTTTTCAACGACAGTCAATGCTTTGAGTGAAGTATTTGGCTCATTTAAACCTTCTGTAGGCCATCTTAAGACACTTGGATCAGTTATTTAAGTGCATCGTCAGATTTCTACTTTAAATTCTATTTGCCATAAACAACAATGTTTTAGTCTAACAATTCACGAAGCTTAAAAAGAAACCTTTGTAAAACGACTGTTGTGTCTACCTATTGTAAGTTCTAGGTATTGTAACTTGTAACATTGAGTTCGACCTACATGTAACTGTTTCTATTGACCAACGAGCGAACAATTGAGACCGGGCTGGCTTATGCAAATAGACTGCAGCAATGCTAAGAAATATTTGCTTGGAAAAAGCAGTTTGTTTATTTTCTCTTTGATTTCACTATATATTATACACAATTGAATGAATATAATTTTTATATAATGTATAGTATACGAGCATGCAGTCCACCTGAGTGGCCACTGCCTCCCATGGACGTCTGTAATATCCTCCAATATCCTCCAGATAAGATTAGAGTCCTGAGTGAGGTCGGCCACACATGCGTTACCCCTGACGACAAAGTTGTATCGCCTTGAATAAGTATGAAGAATAAGTTGAAGAAGTCTTCATGATTAGATTACGGAGGCATCACTACGTTACTTACTTCTAGACATCGTTGTATATAAACAGCGATCTAGCTCTGCAGTATTTCGATATAAAGGATGTGGAAAGGGAGAAATATTTATTTACATTTTGTTTATCTTAGTCTTCAGAAGCAGCATATATGAACCACCTTAGACTGGTTTGATAAGAGAGATACACTCTTACGGAGTGTTTCAATTTAGTCATGGAGCGACGCCTCTGTGGCCAACCTTAGATGTTATTTCCCTTATTTTTTGGAGTTGATTGCTCATTTCAATCCCATTTGGGACTAATTAAAATATTAACCTATCTCTTGAATCACTCTATGTATAAAAAACCGCATTAAAATCAGTTGCGTAGTTTTAAAGATCTAAGCATACATAAGGACAGACAGCGTAAAGCGACTTTGTTTGAGTGATAGTAATAGTGATGTAGTGATGAAGTGATGATGATCTGGGCATTTTAAGTAAGACTTCAGTCAGTTTAACGTTTATTACCCAGTTAATGTTGAACATAAAACACATTTAGTAGAACAAACGGTCATATTATATTACATTTAAAATAGGATTCGTAAAGCTAGGGGCAAGTTTATGTAAATACTGTCCTGTGACCCAGTGACCTACATTGAACCCAATCTCGCCTCGCCCCGAAGTGTGAAATTCCATCTTCGAGTATTGTACAGATAAGCGACTTTTCGACTTATCATTGATTTTAAATTGTTTTTTTATTTATTGTCTTTCGATAATATAGATGCTCCAAGCATTTTTTGTTATAAATAATTATAAAAACAAAACAGACTTCTATATCACCACAAAGTAAAAATGTTAAAGTGGTGGTAGAACCCTTTGCGGTTCTCCGGCGGCACCACTCCTATTTCTACTTTATAACTTCAGTGTTAAACGCTACTGTGTTCTGTTTTGAAGGGTGTGGTAAGGAAGGCATACTTATCCGAGGTATTCCAACTCAGTCCCCAGGGGTAGGAACACTCTGTGATCGACCTGTGATCTTCTCAGGGCTTGATCACAAGCGTCCACTTACTCAGTTGGACTGCATGCTCGTTATACTCATATTTTCTATAAAAGCTTGCAGATAAAAATCGCAAGTTTATCGCACCGATTCCCTGACTATTCCGAATGAAGCCCTCATTAACTATTCTCCCCGGTGTCGTCGTTTCCTTATCGTTCCACATTTTAGGATATTTATAGCTTCCAAATACGCCATCAGATGTTTTGCGGTATTTTTTGCAATGAGAGTTTCTAAATAATACTGGTATTAGGCTACTTTTATATCTACGTTTTGCGTGGTAGACGCCAATTGTTGCAGATCAATTAGTATTATTTCATACTGTGTATCTTAAGACATAAGCCCGTAGCTGTCAAAATATTGTTCAGAAAATATTTTTTTGTCGGCCCCGCGTCTGAGACTCTTGTGGGAAGTTTACTAGGAAGAGATTTTAATTGTAAAAAACCTATATTTGACAGTGAGCAGTAATAAGTTGTTAAAGGTAATATAATATAGTAACAAATGTTTCGAAGACTTACAGGAGGCTTTGAAGAAAAGTTGTGTCATTGTCTGAAGGCAATTAAATTGACGATCCGTGTAGCGAAGCAGTTACCATACCGGTCTGACACGCAATGGGATCCGGATTATATCTCTGGCCAGATATCTGGTTCCTGAATTTACATTTTTGTTGTGGGTCCGGGTTTTTGAGTATTTATCTTTGTGTATCCATGTGCCCCCACGACATAGGAGCAGATCTTAGTGTGAGGGGTATGAAAGTATCTACAATGTGTTTTTTAATTATTTTTAGATGCACTAGTAAATCACTACATAGTATAAAACAAAGCGGCTTGCTGCTGTCTGTCTGCTTAGAACTTTAAAACTACGCAACGGATTTTGATGCGGTTTTTTAATAGATAAAGAGATTCAAGAGGAAGGTTTATGTGTAATTTAACGCGTGCAAAGCCGCGGGCAAAAGCTCGTTATAAATAATTATGTAATTAAATGTATGTAGTTGACTGTAAAGTTGAAAATGTTACAAGTTACAATGAAGTTATTAGGTAAGAGGAAAAGAACAAGTTGGTTGCTTCTATAAGTTACTTTAAAGTAACATTACTACAGACAAGCTGTTACACAAGTTAAAGGTAGTTTTTCGGCTGCTTTCAAAGTTGGAATTGTAGTTTCAATGCTCAAATTCATAATTATATTTAGTCTTTAAGCAGCTTCATTTGTATTTGTTGACATTCAAAAATGAGTAAAAGTGTCATATCGTAGTTTTTCTTATTTTGAAGTTAAGATAAAGATAAAGACCTAGCTTCACTACATAGTATATAAAACAACGCTTTGCCTGTCCCTGTGTATGCTTAGATCTTTAAAAACGCAACTGATTTTGATGCGGTTTTTTAATATATATATATGTAGATAGAGTGATTCAAGAGGAATGTTAATATGTAATTTAACGCGTGAAAGGCCGTGGGCAAAAGCTAGTAAATCTATTTATCCTTTATATGCAGATATAGATAATTACAAAAATAATCTTTTGTCTATTACCTATATCTTTGATCATGGACAAACTGCACGAGTTTTAATAAACATCAGGATGGTTTGCTATGAGTATATTTATATTCCAGCAGACTTCCAACTTTGAGAGAGAACTTTATTAATTTAATAATTTTAGCAGCTTTCATCTTGCAAATAAATATTTGTTTTTGACTCAACCGTATTCATTAAACTTCATCTATCTAAGCATTTTATCTTTAAACTACATTCAAAAATATTCATAAATTTAAGTAAATTTAAATCTTGTTAAAATAAAAAGTATTTTAAAATAAAAATATAGAACTTACTTTAGTTTATAAAATTCATACTACTGTAAATGAGGCGCTTTCAGACTGCTCGCGACATTCGTGTTTGTTTCAGTGTAACATTTGATGCACTTCTGAAAGCGCCTTTATTTTTCAACGATACATACTCACTTATATGTATTTTATTTGGGTCGCATTGAGAGGTGATTTTTTAAAATCTTTGACATATACAAATGTTGAATTGTACATACAACTTATTGAAATAAAAATGTCATAAAATACAGCGCATATTAAAACATAGTCAGATTTCACTTTATAAAGCTCACGCTAGTATGAGTGAGGCGCTTTCAGACCTTGCGCGACATTCATATTTGTTCTATCGTAACATTTGACGCTTCTGTGGGCGCCTTTAGTTTTTGAACGTTGTTCTTTATAAATTTTATTTGGGTTTTATTTATGCTAAAAAGTAAATTTTCAATGCGGTTTTCATACTTTTATCTAAATACCTTGGTATGTATAAATGCTGTATTGAAGGTGAAACTTATTGAAATGAAAATGCCACGAAATATGGCACATACATATAGGATTAGGCTTTATTTATAAAGTGCACGTTATTGTGAATGAGGCGCTTTCAGACCGCGCGCGACATTCATATTTGTTTTAGCGTAACATTTGATGTACTTCTGTAAGCGCCTTTATTTTATCGTCACTCTTTATACATTTTATTCGGGTTGTATTTATGCTGAAAAGAATTTTCAATGTGGTTTCCATGTAAAATCGCATTATTCTTGAATATGTAGCCTAAAGAAGAGATTTTAGGATTTGTTCTATCGTATGGTTTATCAATTGTGGGTAAATCAATTATGGAGTAGGTATTTAATAGATTATCTCTACTTATAATAAAATTGTAACAGGTCGATGTCTGTACATTGAAGATATCGAAAAAAAAATTACATAGG
>DWPV01002054.1:0-18305 GCA_018251915.1 Urbanus proteus proteus
CGGGAAAAATGGTTCAAAATGGAGGAGGCTTTTACCCAAGAGGGACTACATAAGAAAATTAATTAAGAAAAAAAAAAAAAAAACTTATTGTAAATTCTAAATTTTGTAGATAAATAAAGCTTTATATATATATAAAATTACTCCAAACAACTCTAAAGTTTAAAATAGCTGTCCTGAAAATTACCATTTTTGACTTGTCAACTTATACAACTGGTACAGAATTACATTACATATCAATGATTAGCAGGCAAACATGGCCGTCAAACATCAATATTTAACTAAAATTCAGCTGATATCTGAAATATAAGGTTGTTATCTAAATACCTCAATAAGATATAAAAAAATTAGACTAAGTTGGTAAGCCTCGGTTAAGTATGTCTCCCTTCAAGCCAGAACACAGCAGTGCTTAGCACTGCTGTTATAAAGCAGAAATTGGTGTGACAGTGGTGCCGCTGGAGTCGAACCGCATGGGGTTCTAACACCTTCGAAAATTACATTATTCCAAGTACATACTTTTATAACCCTCAATATCCTCTCCCTTATCCACCTTTTCAAGCAATTCATAGTACTGATCAATCTTTTCCTGATGGTGCGTGAACTCTTCTTTCAAGGCCGCTAACTCTTCGCTGGTAAATCCGGATGTTTCTGCTTTTTGCCAAAGCATATTCAGTTTCTTGTCTTTGAACAGGCTCTTGTTTATGTGAATATCTGATGCTTCATTGTGGATCTGCAAATGTAATGAACTTTGGCTTGTAACAAGTATTAGCCACTGACTTATGCTTATTTGCTTATGTATATTTGTAATGTGTTTGAGGTCAGTTATAAGGCAAAAATTTTGTATTTCTATTTAATCTATAAAAATAAATAAAATAAAAGGGTCTGTTTGTGATTTCCAAAAATCATTTTTTTACTCAATGCATATGAAAGTATACACACTACCTATAACTAAAATGCTAATATTTTTTTACTGTCTGTTTATTTGGCTGAGGTAATCTAAATGGCTAGACTGATTGTGACAGGACTTTTACTGAAAGTTGGCTGAAGGTGTTGGTGGCCGCGGGAGAGCCGAGTTTCAGTTATCTTTAATTATGTATTCCTTTTTACTTTTTAAGCATTGATGAAACCGCGGGAATCAGCTAGTGATAAATAAGGTAAAGAAATAAGTTAGAATACACTTATCTACTCATAGAAATCTATAAAATCCGTTGAATAACATGAGGAAAATGTTTTTAAGGTGGTCGCAGAGTACTGCAAGTGTTGTGCAATACCTATATTGAAAATTGTGCTATGCACTCAAGATAAACAAGTACGTACACCAGATGCAAAATGTCGGAAAATCTATTAATGTTAATATGGAATTAATTAAAAATGTTACTTATAACTCTTACTATGCAAGTGAGGTAAGACAAGATTATTGAGTGCACCAGTTTTTATAATATTAAATTCTGAATTGTGGCTCAACACACTATCTGCTAAAGCAGTGATTCTCAAACTTCTTTGGTGGTGCAGCCCTTTTGTTACGTAAAATTTTTGATAGAGCCCCAAAATAAACAAAAAAGTTACATGCATTCTTTTTCTAATGGGTAATCAAGTTACAATGTAAGTGTATACTATAATAAAAGAAAAATTGTCTAATGGGAGTATTTTGGCGGAGCCCCCATAAAGGCTTTGCTGAGCCCCAAGGCTCTGGGCACACTTTGAGAATGGCTGTGCTAAAGTAATCAAATAAATCTTACGTTTTCATGTTTCTGCTTCATGGATACATCTTCAAAATGCTCTCGGAGACCATAGTTGTTCATGATAGCAGTCAACTTCCGCCTCAAGTCTGCCTCCTTTAGGCCCTCCTTGTCACCCCCATCACTTTTGAACCTCTTGTATGTGATCTCTTCTTTGTCTTGTATCATTAAATCACTGAATAGGGACTTTAATTTGGTTTCTCCTAAACGCTGTAAGAGATGTTATTGGGTTTTTAAGAGCTTTTCTTGGTACTTTGAGAATTGTTCTACATATTTCATTGTACTATTACCATTATTTAAATAATCTCAAATTAGAGGCATCTGGTTTTAAAAACATTGCTCGGTACATTTTTTATCAATTTATCGCTAGAGGTGACAAAGATAACAATGCAGGGTCAATGGACCAAAAGGGGCGTAACTCAATTATTTTTTAAATTGAGATCATAAATTTAAAACTGTTACAAATTGGATTACACACGAAATAATTAATTTGCTAGTAACTACTAACGTAATAAATCCTTTCCTCGGTTCCTTCATTTAGTCCTATCTACATCTGAAATAACTATAAAAAGAGCCGGTTAAATGTAAAAAATACCTGTTGTGCCTTACTCCACAGCATATTCAACTTGTTCATACGAAAAGGTTTCTCCAAAGTTTTGAAATTAACATCATCTTTTTTCTTTTTCTCGTTAGCCGACTTCGAATATTTGTTTTCACACAGTACACAGCAGAACAACAAAGCGAATACAATAAATGTAGGAATAGTAAACTTTGGCAATCTCATCTTAAAAATAACGCTATCTACCACTATGAAATTATATAGAAATTATCACTGAAAGTACAACTTAACTTGAATTAACTATACAACAAAATCTACCAAAGTGCGAATTCGCTTTCAGCTGGTACAACTATTGATACGATCGGTAATCGGTAATTTAGTATAAATTATTAACATGACGTTTCAGTGCCAACTGAACTTTTGCTTGCGAATTTCTATTTTGGCAGACTTGTCAAGTTGACAGTTGGTAGACAATTGACATTAGAAACCGGCTCGCTTGTTGTTGCCATATTATTTAATAAAATACACCTATTTTATTCTGATATCTACAAATATACTTTTTATTTTAAAAAAAACTACTTTAAAGATTAGAACATGAAAATACTTAATTAACAAGTATTTATTAATTTAACTTATTAAGAGTATTACACTAATTAATCATATGTCAATTTAAGTATCCGAACGCACGAGTTTGGGAATTTACTAGCCTGCTTGAGAGCTTTTTCTGACAGTTGTGTTCTGTTCGCTGTTGCGCTGTTGTCGCTTGGGCTTTTGTATCGTATTTTGATTAAATGGCATTACCATTTTGACCGTTCTCGATTATTGTAGTCCGTGCTGGTTAAACAATAAGCCGGGTCGACACCGTTCCGCGTTCGGGGTGTTATAATAGTGAACGTATGTCGTCAACAATGGGAGCGCGATCCTTTCCCGTCTGAAATTGCATCTGCGAGCGGTCGCTCACGGTTCATCTCTGTTGATCGGCACTTTCTCTCATTGATGCATTGCGAGTTACTCAACAAGCGGTTGTGTAAAGGCTCGTCGGTTGATGTTTAACGGTAGTGCGTGGTAGCCTGGGTGAGGTGTTAGGTGTGATGTGCGAGGGTCAGTGATGGTGGAGCGGGAGGGCATGCGGCGCGGCGGGTGCGGCTGGGGCGGCGGCGTGCTGGGCCGGTGGTCCCTGCGCCGCCTGCTGCTCGACAGCCCCCTCGTTGGCAGGAGACTTGCACATTCAGGTGAGGATTTTTGTCTGATAACTAAGTGCAACCTATCTATAAAAGTATATAATCAACCTCAGTGAAAGGCAGTAGACAAGCGGAAATTTAAACTGATACATTTGTAGTTGGCAGGCACGAGTTGCTTATTTTTTATTTTGAGTGATACTAAAAAATCATTTCACTATGATTTACTTTATTGACAAACAATTTTACCATGCAAATATAACTAAGTTTTCAGGTACTCTTATTGAGTTGTATCAATTGTCTATAGTTTTTTATTTTAAAAAGTTTATACTGTATAAAAAGTTTGCCCAGTTCCGGATTCAATTCACTACTTATTGTTTCCCAGTTAATTCACTAGTATCACAATGGTGATATAAAAAGTAAACAATACAGAATGGTCTGTAACATTAAAAACTTGATAGATCTTTAATTATAGACTATTTATATGCTAACGACTCAACTACCCACATATTTTTATTATAATGCCATAGGAAAGGTAGGTACATAGATTTTAACCAATAAGGTTTTTAAATTTTAATTTTTTTATTCCCTCTGTTGGGCACATGTCTCTCTAGATACAATGACTATGATATATTTCCAGCTTATTTTCAAAGACCATAAACAATTCTTGCATTTCTGCTTGTTGGGTGCACTAGGAAATAATTATTCGAAAAGTGGATCCACTATATGGATGTAATAAGTATGAAAGTGTCTGAAGTAGTTGCAGGAGACAAAACCCATTATCATAATATTTTTATGGTCATTACCAATTGTGAGACATTGAAACAATAATCTGCGATCAAACGGGTCAATGCCATTCACTTTTGTGTTATGCTGATGTGACCTCTATGGGGGATCGTTTAAGGATCATTGTTAATTGATGCACTTGTCATTTGCTCTATAAATAGAATTGTCAATTGATTAAAGGTAATGGATATAGAATTCCTTGTTTACTAGACAAGAATCACAGATTTATTACTTGTATTGAGTTTAAAATATCTGCTTTGAATAATCTTTCTTTAGTGCAGTATTTTCAACCTTTATTATGTAAAAATATTACACAACTTTGTCCTTTGTGGTTTTGTACCTGTATTTTATTATCGTAAAAATTACATATGCATAATTAAATTATGCCCTTAACTCAACATTTTCTCAATAAAGAATATCTATTTGTATTTTATGTTTTTACTTCAGGTTTACAATCATGCAGGGTATTGTGACCCACCTTCTAAAATACACTGGATTATTGTATTGACTATAATAATGGTGGAATTTGTGTTTCTACGGCTGAAATCATTAGTTGCTACATAAATAAACACAATATTCAACCATTTATTTTAATATTACACATAAATATTGTTAGCATATTAATTTATATATGCATATTAAATTTCATTTGATCTTGTTATAGCTTGTTTTGTTCAGTCTGAAGTGGATGTAAAGTGTTTTCAATTCACGCTGATATATTCTTAATCAATCAGTCTGTATCATGAGGAAGGTCACATTTCTGATGTTTTAATATGTTATGTTATCACTACTTAGCACAGCATTGAATGTTTAGATCTATACAAATAAATAAAATTGAAGTGTCTGTTTGTGATCTCAAAATAACAATTTTTTACTCAAAGCATATGAATGTATACACAATACCCATAAAGAAAATGCAATTAATTTTTTTTATGTCTGTCTGCCTGTTTGGCTGTGATGATCTTCTAAATGGCTGGACCGAATTTGACGGGACCTTCACTGGAAGAAAGATGAAGCATTAGTGTGCGCCCTATTCGAATGCTCGGGTCCCTTTTCGGGAGAGCGGGTTTTCAGTTGTTTAAATATGTTTTCCTTTTTTACTTTTAAACGCAGGTAAAACCAAGGGGATTAGCTATTGTGAATAATAACTAATACTTGCAAAGATCTGGAATTGACTTTCTTCATACATTCCTTTGTGTTTCAAAATTTTGCTTTTCAAGAGAGTGGCATTAATTGGCATTATTTATGCATTTTATTTGGCATCATTTAGTATATTTTTAATTTCAAATATTAATGATTGGCATTAATAAACTGATTTTTTTAAAATTTTATAGTGATACTCGTACACACTTTATTAACATTTACCTCTGATTACAAGAGCAGTATTTGTAGCTAGAGATGTTGTTAATGATTACAAAATAGTTTCAATGACGACGGAAAATGACATGTATTACACATTTGTTGCTCATAAAAGTTCATAGAAACATAATTAGTCATTGTTTAGTAATGACTTGGGAAATGTGCTTGGTTTTATGGCTTTGAAAACCATATAACATGTCAAGCATACCGTACATAAATTACCATTTACCATTAAACATACATTTTGTATAAGGTATTACTCTTAGTTTTATATCGTATTTGCTTCATTGGCCTTCTCTGGATGTTTCTGAATGAAATCACTCTGTATTGTATTGTATTTTTTAATCATAATAGTAAATGAGCATGCAGTCCACCTGATGGTAAGTGGCTATGGCCATCTGTAATCAACCCCAGATAAGATTAAAGTCCTACCTAAGGATGACCACAGAAGTGTTGCTACCGCTGTGGACTGAGCTGGAATGCCTCTGATAAGTATGTCTACCTTACCACACCCTTCAAACCAGAACACAGCAGCGCTACGCTGGTGTTATAAGGCAGAAATAAGTGTGGCGGTGGGGATGCCGGAGTTGAACTTCATACAGTAAATATTGTAAAGTATTTTCTTCAATAAATGTAGCAAATGAGCGTACAGGCTACAAGCTACATAATGTTCACTGTTAGCTATGGAATTCTCTAAACTATTTCAAGTAGAACTGATTTTCCAGCTTTCGTACTTCATAAAGCTTATTGTTGGGTAAGTTTTATTCATTAATGTAAGATCCAATCTGCATCAATCATTATTGGGATTTCAACAGTAACTTTGAAATTGGGTATCTAATTTGAAACTAAGAAAACAACTATGGGGCAGTTTCAAAACAAGATCTAAGTGCAGTTACACTAGGGTGCTGTAAATTTAATTTAATGTATATGTATTATTATTTTGCTTCAAATGTTGTTATTAATCTTATTATTATTTGTTGACCTCGTCCAGAAAATTTTAAATGTGGATAACTACCTGCTATTATCAGATTACTACATTGAAAATTATAACAAACTTAATGATGATGTGTGGATATGATATAAAACATACACAAACATTTTTTTATTGATATGCTAGATAAACGTAACATTATTTTAAGTGATAGTTATAAGATTACGCGTTTGTGTATATTACATACATATAGTATAGCAAAGGGAATGTAGCCAACAAAGTCATAAATTTAATGTAGATTTGATCATATAAGATGGTGTGGTCTCTTACGAGTACTAATAGTTGGTAAAAGTTGAATCTCGAATTAAAGTTTGTATAAATATAGGTATTTTAGATATTAATAAATTAAATAATTTACATAATATGTATTGTTTCTTCGCTTATGAAAAGAATTACACTAACGTAAATTTTATATATGTACCTTTGATATTTTAAATCTATTATTGCCAATTTCATGCGTTTTTTTTCCGATAAATACTTGTATGATAATGAATGAATGTTTACTGTTATCAAAAAATCACTATCGAACATTCTTCAAAGAGTAATCAAAGTATGCGACAACTATAACTATATCAAGTCTATAAATAAATTACATAGGTGCTTATGTACCTACTTCACCTACTTGGCATACTCTAGTATATAAATGCCGTCCTATGTTAACTTTTCTTTCAAAGAATTAAATATTTACTCTCCTTTTCAACCTTTGCTGGTGACATGTTGTGTTGAAGGGGAATGTCTAAACAGCGTTGTATATTTTGAATTGTTTATAATAACAATGACTTTTGAGGTGATGTGAGATCACAGTGCGCTCATAAAAACTTGAGACGTTTTATTTTGTACAAAGTTTATTTTTTGTGTACTAATGAATGGATTAATCCTCAGTTATGGAATCTCGAAGATGTAGTAGGTACCTAGGTACAAGAGTAAGCTAGTCTAAGTGGAATCTAGATTTCGATTGCACTTCAGAGACTTGTAATATACAGAATATAGGTTGAATAGGTTCAAAGTACCTATCTACATACAGTATACAGTAGTATACAGTCTTGATATTTCGAATAGGTCATCGATATAAATCTGTAGAATATACAGTCTATTTCGATCCTTATAAGAGAAAACGCCACTTATGGAAACACAAGTTGTTATAACACTTTATGAAAATCCCATTCGAAATGTCACTAGTGACAATATTTATTATTTTGTTTTAAAAGAACCGCAGCGACCTAAAAACCACAATTCAATCTTTGACGTGTGTTAAAAAAATAATCTCGTACGAGATCATTGATTTTAAAGAAAGGGACCTTTAACTTCAAGAATGTGCTCACGATAAGCGAGCTCGTAAAAGTCGTGGTCGGGATTTAAAAGTTGAATTTCGAGGTCTTCCACACGACTGTACGCGGCTCGAGTCACGTTTTAACCCCGCGCATTGCACGAGAAATATTTTGCAAAATGTTAGCGAGTTGCATCAAAACAATTAGGTAAATAATATCATGTCTCTAAGAATTTGCTTAACCCCCTGCAAACATGCATTGTTCGGTACCTATACCTATTGTACTTATATAATTGTGTCAAATGTGTATAATATAATTATATAATAACTTGTGGGAAGAAAATAAAATAGTTACTGACAGCTGAATTCTAGCTCAAATATAGTATATATTACTAAACATGCTACGTTTTGTTGAAATAATCTCTCATCGCCTATTGTTTCAAACTGGAAATCCTCAATTTATTTCCATCGAATTGTTGTATTTTTCATACAGAGGTGTTTTTGTAAATATAAGTGTATGTAGGTATTAAGACTTCGAATACATTAGAACGTATATTGTGTTATAAATTTTAATGTGCATATTTTTGAATTGAAAATTAGATTTGAAGTTTTTGTGTGATTTTATTTGAATAATACATAATATAATTTTACCTTTTTATTTTTACGTTAGTATTGTTTTTTGTTACATTTGGAACATTCCACATTGTAAATAATTCATTACAATAGATATATTATAATGAATGTAGAATTTTATTACACACTCAAATAATATTAAATTTAATAGTGTTACGTGATACACCACAATACACAAATTACACAAGAAAAAAGTCTGCAGATATTCAGTAACATAGAGAAACAATCGGTATAGTTACATTAATTTCTCGTGAGAAATCCATACAAATAGGATGAAGTGGGTGTATTTTAAGAACAAATATTTAAGAATAGTTTTTGCACAGAGTATATGATTATGTTATGGAAGAGTAACGAATAAAGAATTTAGCAGTAGTATTGGTAGTCGTAGAACTTATAACACAGATAATAATAAAGTAAATCTAGAATTGTCATAGAGCATTTAATGGTAGCAAAACTCTTCGTAGTTTGGAGTTTTATACGGCTTTTAACAAGTATTTTGGTTAGATAGATGCGATAAAGGCAGTTTGCACGAGGCTTTCAAACACACTTCTCAAGAGTAACACTAAAACTGTGCACTGCATCCAAGTGAAATCTAAGGGCTCCATAAGCCCCCTTAAATGGAAATCCTGGATACGCCACTTTTTAGGTCTGACCCTTAGTAAGGATGCAATATGTTGATAACAGATTTCCACGGGCGATACTACCCACTTATTGTCATTTGAGCTGCGTGCATGTGTAAAATTTCTACTTACTTAATTTAAAGCAATACGTAAATAAAGAAAATCTAAACGTAACTCACAATAAATCGTATAGTTAAACATTGCATTGTTTAATTAATTAAATCGTAATTTTATATAGATTAATAATAAATGTTTACGGCGATATCAGACCGATTTAATCTATTAATCTAAGTTAATGAATGATTACTGTACATTGTATTATGCATTTAAAATAAATTCTTTTGTTACGTGGCGTTTGTTATGCGTCATTTAAAATCGCTTCATAAACGTTGTATTAAACGATTGAAACTTTAATAATTGTACGATAAATAACACTTGTAGTGTTTGTATATTGTAAATCTTTTGTTTATAAATAAGTCAAATATTTAAAATAATAAGATATCCGATCGGGGAAATACGTCGCTTTTATTGTTATAGAATCGTTTTTTAAATATGAAAAGTATGTAAGCATAACTTAGTGCTTTAGTGATAATTCAATATGGTTATAGTTATTAGTAACACAATATGTAATTTTATTTACAGAGATCTATTGTTTAACTAATTTAATTGGTTATTTACTCGGGTAATTACTTGGGTATTGATTTACTCGATTATATTTAAATCGGTTTATTACGATTATTGCAGAACATGTAGTTATTTTGCTGTAAGGGCGAATTGTCTTGTAGGATATCGTTTTTAGGTATGTACTCTATATGCATTACCTAAGAATAACTAGTTACACAGTATTTATAAAACAAAGTGGCTCTCTGCTGTCTGTCACTACGTATGCTTACATCTTTAAAACTCCTTTCAAACTCCTTTAAAACTTTAAAAAGAGAGTGATTTAAGAGGAAGGTTTATAAGTAATTTAATGTGTTCGAAGCCGCGGGCAATCTAATTTTACAATAAGGATATGTATATTATGTGCGATTTTAACAAAAAAAACCTGTAGCTTAAGGCTGACAAAAAGAGTACAAAACCAAATCTCATTTATACACAAGATCGCGGTCAAACACAGGCCTACAATAGCGGTAAAATCTCTATCAACTCAATAAATTATTCATTCTTAAGAATGAATGATATTTTTTGCATCAATAAAACCTCTATGGCAAGTTACTTATAATATATCTATTCATCTTTTCTTGGGCCAGCGTTCCGAGCTGATTGATTTTAGAATTGCTGTATTACAGTTCCTTATATTTTTTATTATCAGTTAATTGTTTCTTTAATGTGTGAAAAATACACACGTACATCGTTACAAGGACACCACTTCGAAATGCATCATTCGCCCGTTTGCTCAAACAGGAACACTGCGTTAAAAACCAGTATTGCGATTGTGTACACTACAGCAAGCGGATTCTCGTAATAATTGATCACTTTGTAATCAGTGACGTTACGAGTATACTTACGTAGATATCCCGACGTATCTATACATAGATATGTTGACCGGGATCATTGTCCCACTCGACAAATGGCACCTATAATAAACTGGGGCGGAGCGGGAGTGCCCGTATCGGGATGTGCACGTAAGATCTTCCTTCCTCAACCAACCTCCGGACCAGACGGGATGTCAGGAACCGCTCTGAATACGAGTACAACTAGGCTGTTGATGAAACAGGAACGTTGATTGGAATGTTTCTATCAATGTAGATAAAATTAGCTTATCTTTGATAGGTTTTTATCATTTTTGAGTTAAATTATCATAATGGAAATTGTTTTTTTTTTTAATTGAACTGGCAAAGTAGGTACAATCTACTTGATGGTATGTGTCATCACAGCTCATGGAACTCTGTTAAACTAAAATTGGACTGGTATCCAAGCTATGGTCGGTCCTAAGGCCTAAGAACTCAAGAGTGGCATCACATAATTATGTGATTGAATTCAGATTAGACTTGCAATTTATACGGTACATTGTAAAAGTCAACGGACGGCCGTCAATATTTTATATCTATACAGATGTTAAATGGATAGAATAGATGCAGACTGACGATAATGAGCGAACTTTTCAATTGTTTCAATTTCTATAAAAACTCAAATTTTAAATGAAATCTACAGTTCTTTAATTATCAAAGAACTGTAGACTTCAAAGAACAAGGACTCTCCCTTGATGATAAACGCCAACGAGTTGTACGGTACAGTTGATCGAGCTGCGGAAGCAATTAAAATTATGTGACCTTTCATTAAGAAGTAGGTGGTTGACTATTTGTCTAATTACTATGCCAAGTGCAAGTTCTGAAGTGTATATCAGATGTTTGAGATTTATTGTTAGATTAAGATGACATCTGAAAATATTATAATTGTGATAATTATTTGACCATTCCTTTTAGAACAAATGTAGCGTCACATATCTGTGAATAGAACGACCACTTTCTAATTTCATATTTATAAAAAAATGGTTAATTTAAAATAGATGTGATTTTAGTAAACAACGTCAGAATCTTTTATTTCTTGAAAAGTCCTTAAATTTCTTTTGATAATTTCGATAATGATAATATTTTTTGATATTTTAAGCTATTTTAGCTATAAAACGTGTCCCTTTCGACTACGCTTACATCTCAATACGTAATACTTTGCTCAACAATTAGTAGTTAGTAGTAATTGTTAATCCAAGGCTTAATCTTAAATACTATTAGTATTATCTTATTATTTTTCCTTACTGCAAGCAAATAAGTTCCTAACACTTTAAGCTCCTTAAGTACTTGAGCATTAATCCATTTTGAATTAATGAGTGATATTAATTTTACATTCAGGCTATGAGACGAAGAAATTAATATGATATTAATTGTTATTAAAAAAACCTGATTGCAAAAAACAAGTACCTAGAAGATACAATAATGTAATACCTATATCATAATATAACTTATGTTTACACAGTAAATACACATAGTGTGAAATACACATATGCATATTATGAGGAAGATCTATAATTTTCTATATTTACGAAATTAATCAAAAAATGCGCGTTGTGAGCAGACGACCTTACGTAAATAATAAATTTATACATTAAATCGAGATAGCTCTTAATTTAAAAATTTGGCCTCAAACAATTTGGGTTAAGGTGTCACGAGACATTCGCGTTAATTAATAACAATTCAATTATTATGTGAACGTTATTCATGGAAACTGCGTCCTAGAAGTTTGAAGCAGTATTACGAATCTTTAATCAAAATTAGGTACTTGCGTCAAATTATTCTGTTATTGTAATTACGAGCAGGTAGGTAGGTACACGAATTAATGTTCAACAAGAATTTTGTACCGAAGTCAAATTAATTAAAGAGTTTGTTCTGGAAAAGTTATAGAACACAAACTTAAAGTTGTAATATGAAAATCGGGTTTTAAATATGCGCATACTAAATTTTAAATTTAAGAGGTCGCTCATATTACGTTGTTGAAATTGAAAGGATAAGAAGGACCCGTGATATATACTATAATATTAATTTATTAATTGTTAAATTAATATGATTTGTTTTGATTTACTTTAACTAGCTTTGTAATTATATAATTTACATAATATTTTGCGCGCCTTTTTTAAAATTAAAGTAGACTGAGTTACGCCTTAGACCTTCAGCTACATTCCAGTGAAGATCCCATCTAAGTAGGTCCAGCCATTTAGAAGTTTACCTCTGTCAAACAGACAGATGGACGGACAGACAAACAGCCAAAAAAAATAAATATCGTGTATACTTTCATATGCATTGAGTAAAAAATGTTATTTTGAAATCACAAATGTCTATTCATTTCAATTTTATTTATTTGTATAGAAAACAATCAATGCGTTGCACGACGTGTTTTTGATATAATAATATAATATAATATAATATACACTTTAAAGTAATGACTTCGTTGGTTATGGCTTCCTAAAATACTTTGAAGTTCTGAATTACGTCTCATTTGTTATAATAATACACATTGTAAGTGTTTAATTATAATTCACCAGTACCACGTACGAATTATCCTTGTGTATACAAATGTGCGGAAATTTAATTCGAGGTAATTTGAAGTTTTTCAGTAGATTTAATTCTTAAGTAAGTGCCTAATACCAGATAATTAATTATTCAATTTGAGAATGTGTATTTTTATATTGCTTATGTATTATAAAATGTCAAAAAATGTAAATGATTATACTGCTTATATGATTATTTTTAAGTATGTACATACATTTTTATCAGGATGTTTTTCTAATAATTTATAATAAATAATAATTGACAGTAAAAACAAGGATCACAAGTTTGTTTACATAAAATTTTAAATCAATATTTACTTAAAAAGGATTATAATATTTTTCAAACTTAACTTAATGGTAAAAAAGGTATGTGATTTATAAGTATTATAAATATATTAAGTACACATAAATATATTAAGTAAACCTATATGTCACATTTTCATAATTATATAAATTATTATACGTAGATTTAAATTAATAAAAATTTTCACACTCAAGGTGTATTAAAATTGTCGAGGAACCATAAATACTGAAGGCAACATTTGAAATGTTTCAAATTATGCAATGATTTAATTAGAAACCTTCATTAGTAAGCCGCAGGAAGAGAGCGAGGCTCCGAATTCGGAGTCGGTAATTGGTTGGCGCGTAACATCCTACGCTGCAATAGTCACACCGCTGACCCTAAGCGAAGAAGCTAAATTAGAATAAACGGTGCTGACTTCACGTGGCTAAAAAGCCACGCTATTTCTGTAGTAGTAGGTGTGCGAGCAATACTTGTGCTGTTTGGTTCCGTATATCCACCGTATATTAGCACCGATTTTAAATTAAAGTAGTATTACAGAGTTGACGATCACTTACGGACACTAGCCTCTTTACTAGCCTTCACACAGGTGACATGCAAGTAATCAATGCATGGACAGTCTACAATTAAGCAGATACTTCATATTACACATACTCCTACATGGTTAATTACGAAAACTATAGGAAAATTTTATTTTCGTTTTGAATCCTTTCTTATTCGGATTCTCCATTAGCAAGGCTATGAACTTCTCACTGCTAGAAATTCTCGCTTGTAGTGAAACATGTGTGTGACGACAGAGAAAATGCGCTTACTGAGCTCGTAGAATCAGTACTGCATTTGTGTGGGAGTTATGTAACAGTCGAGATGTCAAGACCAGCTGGCCTTCTGACCCCCGGCTTGCAGTTTGGAAATAGTTGAGCTGCTATCTACGTCCTCGCATGAGCGAAGTTGAGCGGCTTTACAGTACGCGCACAAAGGTTAACTACTTTCCAAAACTAGTAGTTTTTAATCAAATGGCAGGGTGTGTGTAATGGATAATTATTTCAAAGGGTATTTTCTGCGTATGACTGCAACGGGATCACTGACGTATTGTCTTCTGTTTTATACCAGTAAAATGTTGCTGTAACTATTCTGGTAGTCTGCAATGTGATATTAGTAAGGCTAGGCTTGACTCTCTTGTGTTACGCATGTGTCGCTAGTTCCTTTTCTTCGAATCTTCGACGACATGTCACAAGGCATATGGCTACACTTAGATGTTTCAAGTTCTTATTTATAACTAGCTCAGGTAATCTTTTAAACGGCTGGACCAATTTTGACAGTCTTTCACTGGAAGATAGCTGAAGATCTAAGGCGTAACATAGACTACTTCAATTTTGGAAAAAAGTATTATCGCGCGCGCCACGCGCATACGCCCGGCGTCGCGGGAGAGCGGGATGTTTGGATATATGTTCTTTTTGATTTTTTAAACGCGGGTGAAACCGCGGGCATCATCTAGTTTATATGTACTAATAAGGAAGTAGAAATATGACGAGTCTTAAAACAAGTAATGCGTTATCATAACGTTCCATTACCAACGTTAAGTGGTTTGTGGCTTATCTATTATACACACAATAGTTCCTAAATCACAAAGCAAATATTTTCGTTTAGTCATTATCTCCACTCTCTCTAATACTAATTTAACTAAACATGAAACGAACAGTGTCTAGTTGTTAGTGTCAGATATCACTTACGCCTATGTCTGGCAAATCTTTCTTACTCAGATCCGACTACTAATGCCCCAATGCCTAAGTCAAGAAATATAATATGATCCGTATCAATGTTACACTGATGCCTCGGTTGAAATAATTCATATAAGTGTTTTTTTTATGAACGAAGTAGCAAACGAGCATGTAGTCTACCTAATGGAAAGTGACCACTACCGCCCATGGACGCCTGCAATCAACCCGAGAAAAAATCAAGGTCCTATCTGAGGTTGACCACAGATGCGTTGCTACCTCTGAGGACTGAGTTGGAACGCCTAGAATACCTAAGTATTACCCCCTTATTATACCCTTTCCACATCCATCAGATCAGAACACAACAGTGCTTAACGCTGCTGTCATAAGGCAGAAATAGGTGTGACGGTGGTGCCGCCGGAGTCGAACTACATAGAGTTCTACCACCACCAATATTGACATTGCTGTTATAGGTAGACGGTAGTGTCTAGAGTCAAACCAAGAGGAGTTCTATTACCTGTAAATTCTTTAAACGTTTATATAAAAACATAAACCGTCCCTAATGTTTAAGATTAAAAGTACATTAGTAGCCTAGTCTTAAACAAGTGGCCATATAATCAAAACAGTTTTGTTTGTAGTGTGGTTGAATTGTTAGACGTAGTGGCCACACCCGAATTGTAAACGTGTCACATGCCATCAGGTTACTTAATATTTTATTTGCATTGAGCAACGTCTTGCGTAACAGTCCACGCTCTGATGGACACGTAATGTGTAATGAAAAAGAAATATATGCTCGCCGAGTTTGTTATGATTAATTAATTGTACGTGCGTGATTGTTGTATTCAGTAGGTACGGCCAATGTGTGTTACTCGTTACAAAATTATGTGCGCGTTCTTCAGCGAACTGCGAACTGATCTTACTTAACGCTGATAATAATTAACGTTCTATTTGGTTACAGTTACGTTTCGTTCCGTTTGAAGTTACGTTATATTTACCTAGGTACCTATAAGATAATCTCTTGGCTTTACGACGTCGAATAATTTTAATTCTTTATTAGTGTCTCTGTTATTGTTTATAAAATCTTTGATTTATAGATTCAAAGTATTTATTTTATTATCTACGTGATTCATGACTTATTTATCTCCGTGATTCGACAGCGTTTGCTATCTGAGTAATATTAATTTATAGCCATAATAGGTAATATAATTTCATTTCATTTTCATAGAAAAATCATATAAATAAAACATATTACGTTTACCTAATAAATTTAATTTCATTCCACATTCCGCGTGATTTCAATAAAATGTGCTGTAAAGTTTTTGCACGCGTCCAAAACTAGCAGGAAAGTCAGCGAGCAAATGCTTTGAAATTAAAACACTACGAGAATGCCGAGTTAATTAACACACATAATATATACTTTTATTAGGTACAAACGGTCAAAGAAATCATCTGGAGGTCTAATCGTTTTTTATGACCTTGATTTAGTTTGATATTTTAAGTTTCGCTATTATCGGTCAACTGTCGATCGAATTTTTAATCGGATTTCTTTATCGAATCAAGGTGAAATTAAGTATAGGTACTTACATTAATACGAGCAAAATTATGATACAATTTTGAGATGGTCTGATCAGGACGAAAGGTTAAATGATCATCTAAGCTTAGGCTTGTTAGGGTTGCGCCTGGATAACTGCACTGGTCCTTGGTATGCCTAGTGTCACAGGACCTGCTTTAAAGGACTTGAAAGTTGGTAGAACCCTAATATAGTTCGACTCCAAAAGGTAAAAAAACAAAAATATTTTATTCAAAGTAGATTATTTACAAGAAAAGAATTCTTTTTGATTGTCAATAATATTATTTTTCACTACCACCACTTCGGAAGGTGTTTAATTATGGAGAAAAAACTGCGCAAGAAACTCCATAATACACACATAAAAAATGTTTTAAATAAATTCATATACGTATGAATATCCTTAACATTGTTGTACTGTTGTGTAATAATAATTATTTTTGACCATGACCATAATTATGATATTCTTATGAGTATAATTAATTGCAAGAACTGCTTACATTGTATTTATCATTTTACCTTATTCCGACAAATGTATATTATGTCAATAAACGATCGTAATTGGTTTTCCCCAATTAATTAGTAAACAATACGTGGTTCGATTATGTAGAATGCTATATCAAAATTGGAAAACTGGGGACGTCGGTGGCAAACAGCCATTACCATTAATCATATACGCGCCTTTGTTTACTTTGTTTACTAAATGGAAGGTAAGTGATGGACTGAAAAAATATAGACATCACTATCCAGAGTACCGATGTAAATATAGTTTGTACAAAATAAAATTATTTTAGTTATCAATTATCTGTTTTTGATCATTTCGATGTTGACTATAAGATATACTTAAAGTCGGTGTTAATTGTTTAGTAGTTTCATGTTTGAGCAGCAAATGGTAGAAGTTTGATATTCTAAGTTTGTGAAACACCCAAAATACAGATATTCTTAACGAGATTAAGAATCATTTTAAATAGTTGAAAACTTATTTCGACGAAAGGGTGGCGGAGCGGATACTATACTGGTCTGACGCGCAGTGGGTCCCGGGTTCGATTCTGTTCCGGGTGTTTGTGTATTTGTCTTCATCTGTCCATGGCACCCGCGACACAGGAGAAATTCCTACTGTGTGGCTATGAATGTAGTGAGCGTATTTTTATGTATGCTTAAAGTATAACTGAAATGTAGAAATAACAAAAAATACACTCAATGTTATTTATTTGTGGTAATATTCTTCTGCGCTACAATAACTTTAGACTTTCCAAGTATGCTATATATCACACAATCACCACTTCGGAACAAGATTTGCTTAACAATACATAAAGGGAACAAAAACTTCTTGACATAAACATTCATGACATTATAACTTGATACTTTGTTTGTTGTGTGGCCTGAATATCGAGAAGTTTTAAATGTACGCGAATGAATAAATTCAGGTTTGAATTGATCAGCACTGCCTTGAATTGAAATGACACTAACGTTCTGATTTTCTGATTTCCGTACAAATCAGTCGTGTCGCTCGCGTGCTCTAAATAAGAGTATAAAGTGCGTACGAATCAA
>DWPV01002055.1:0-18302 GCA_018251915.1 Urbanus proteus proteus
TTATAATATTATTTTTAAATTACTACCTTTATTTTTATAGGCAGATGTTTAACCTTTATTAAGCCCTTCATAAAACAGCAAAGTTAGTTTACGCTTCATTATTTACATACATATTTATAGAAATTCTGAAAGATATACCGTCATTTATTGTTTCATGTATTAACCATCGGTATTAACCATAAACTTCCTTAATTCTTAATTAATGAATAAAAGAAAATAGGGAATTATGCGAATGTCAATAAATTGCTCTATTTTTAGTCTGTCCTTCGACACTAAACTTCGTACTCGTACTTCGTAAACAGAATTAGGTACATACTTGTACATGTTCTTACGGTATAAGTTAATGCTATATTATAATACATTTTATCTACCATAGCTATTATCGTGATATTTACTTTCGTGTCGTAAATTACAAAATCTCACTCATTTTTAATTTCAAATAGGATCATAGTTAATTCTAGTCTTTTACAGAAACATAATCTTATTGTCTAGACATAATAACAGTCTGTTATTTTCTAACAAAGCTTGAAAAACTTGACAAGACAGGAGTTTAAAGACTTTGGACTCTACTTGTAAGGAACCCTATGTCATACCGCACTGCTGCGTGCACGACAGCATAATGTTTAACAAATTACCAAGGCATATTCAGAATGGAGTTGCCAAGTCCGCCACAGAAGACATAATGCGCGCGCTCCGTGACGAATCCAAGATGGCGGATTAGCGCGGTTTGGCGGTCGTTCACCCGCACCCGGTCAAAGCCCGGATCGCATGCATCGCCGGCGCAACATTTTGTTAATTTTCAAATGTTATTTCAATTCGATCGTAATAACAATCAAAAATAGGTATTTTGTCTATGCTTCCATTAAAATACATTTTGGAACGCAATCATCACTTACAATAATATGCATAGCAAATAGATTATGTTCCTTTTGACCACAGAATATTTAAACAGGATACTTATATCGTACGGTAAAATATCGAAATTGAAACGTATTGAATTGAGGCAGATTATTGTTCAATTTAGAAACAAACAAGTGACTTACATGTCAATACTCAGCAAATAATCGTTTTGATGAACTGGAAAATAAAAGTGTCAACAATCTACCGACCTACAGGTCGTTCTAATCATAAATAGCAAGCTTACAAAACAACATACAGACTAAACATTAGTAATTATTGTGCAATATCGAACAATCACATGTTTCACGCTGACAACGAAAGTTAAAGTTAGAAAATAGAAAACAACAAAATTCTAAAACGCCAACATTATGAAAAACACAATACGCATACAAATTATTTAAGCAGCTAATAATATGGAATGAAGACAAGACATGACCTGTCCGTTCTTGGAAATAAACGAAATAGGGTTGTCAAATAACAAACACTATTAAAGAGGATATATTTCTTAAGATGTTTAATAAGATATATCTTCGTCTGAAAAGAAATCAAATCCTCTTTTATTTTAATCTAAAGGTATCAATAACTACTTAATAAGTAATTTATATATTGTTGCGGTAAGATTTGCGTGGAATAATACTGAAATTAAGAACACGGCAACTCTACACTAATTAAGGTAAAATACCACACTAAGTGTAGAGTTGTTGTTTTCTGCTTTCGTAGGTACTCAAACTCTACCTATTCAAAACTATAGAAAATTCCACCTACATGGTAATAATATTGATTAATTTACCTACAGAAAGAAACTTGAATTCGATGATAACACCATACACAATGACAGGAAAACATACATATAAAATTAATATGCATTTTTAGTATTCGATTAACGTTCAAACGTAATTGTTTTGTTTACTTTCCTCTTGTTCTTAATGATGTAAGAATCTTGTAATTGTATTCTGGTAAGAACCAGCCCTAACCCGGGGGCAGGGTCTCGTTGGCAAACAAAGCACGGAGCCAATATGAGGAGACCAGGTCGGGTGACGTCATCACAACACCGCGTGACTCACCTGCGTTGCGGGAGGAAGCGGTTCATCATTCCAATGTCGGACCCAAACTATATTAGCTAAGGAGCAATCTTTGTATTTACCAAGACTGCCGACGTGTTGCTTTTTATGTATAGTGATGGTTTCTGCACACAATCATACAGGGCATGTGTCGTGATTTCCATGAACACACACAAAGACGAATAGAAAAATTATGCCTGGGCTAAGAACAGAAATGTTAGTATCAAGGAAAAATATTACATATTTTTATGAATCGTTTAGTCACGAAAATTCAGTTCACATTATTTTGAGTTATTAGAAAGAAAACAATTATTAACATATGGAAAAATTATACCAAAAGTTGATATTTTTCAAAGATGTACCATGTGTAATCATTTTATACGATTTTATGCTTTTTTTTAGCCCTTCACAGAACTTTTACATAAATTTACGCATTCACAATTCTTATAACTTGTACTCACTATAGCTGAAATCCAAATAATGCAATACTAATCCACCGATCAGGTCGACTCCAAAAAAACACAACTGATGTCGTAGCAATCGTAGCACAGGAAGCTCGTCAGTGGATAGGCTAAAAGTAGAGTCAGTAGTTTTATTACTTCTGTCAACTTAACGTATCTTTACAGGCTAAAATTCATCATTTTTAAAAATATACGTATGACAATGTGAAATCCTATACTTATTACAACTTTTTAACATTTTTTTTCTATAAATATTAAAATCTAACTTAGGGCCCTATTAGTAAAGAATATAATTGGTCTACTTTTATACAGTATACACTGTATACTGTATATTATACAGGATAAGTGAAAACTATATTAAACGCCAGAAAAAATTGAGATAATAGGCTTTAGCTAACCTCATGCTGCAACCCAGACATCATGAGGTGAAAGAACCCTTAGTGGTCGCTAACAGCAGTATCATGCTATGTTCTGGGTTGCAAGTTGAGATGATATAGGCATACCTACTAACCCAAGTTGTTCCAACTTATACCTCAAGAAGAGTACATAAGCACCTGAAGCGAATTTCAGGGTATGACTCTACTTTTAACTGGGGGTGAAATGTCCATTTGCGTTAGTGGCCTCTTACTATCAATAATATCTATGGTCGTTTGATAACTAGTAAAATATGGCCATATTAGAAATTAATAAAAAAATCCCCCATCTCCATATTTATGAAACATAAACGGCCTAAATTAATATATCAGTTACCACTGATTATATTATTAAAGTAATATAAATTCTTGTAACACCGATAAATGTAATAAATCATGTAGACACTGAATAAGTTAAAAAATCATAAACAATATACTTAAATAATATTATATCATTATGCCCTCAAAAAAAAAACAAAACAATGATATAAATAATTTCATAGCAGATTAAAATGGTACAAAGTACAATACAATGTAAACATATCTGATAAATATTTTCAAGTAGGGTAAGCACGTTAAGCATATTATTTATCTAGGACAAACAAAAAAATTTACACAGAATGTTATTGCAAGTAACTCTACATATTTATAAAAAATATAATTATAACTAATGGTCAACTAATAATTATGCTTTTTAATTGTTTAATGGTACACAATAAATGTTTTTGTGCAAAAAGTAAAAAGATATTAGGTACATGTTATAAATAATATTTCATCTGAGCTATTAGAAAAAGAGACTCAGGACTAAAAGAATTAACGCTTTTCATATTAGAATAATTCTAAGAAAATCTAGTATTAAATAGCAATCCTAAGTTTATTATTCAGTCGTTTGGAGTGTTATTTATATTGTTGCTATGCCATATTGATAGATTTTGCACTAAAGAGACCTTTAGGCCTTGAAGATAACATTGATATATAACAAAGATTTGTAGACAACTACACCGAATTGTTCGATATACATTGCTGCTTTGTATTGTTTTGTTCAATCTACAACGTTCCAAAACATTCAATGAAATTTGGTCTTGATAAATATTAGAATAAATCCTACAAAATCGAAGCCTTAGCTGACACGTGTCTCAAACTAGATTTGAGAACACGTATATGAGTCACGAGGTTGAAAAATTGTCTATAGATTGAAACATAAACATTTTTTGACTTCGACCGACCTCAGCAACCATTAACTTTATCAAATAGCTCGTTTCAGTAAGTGTTAGTCCGCACACTAACTTGTACGTTCTTTGTTGCGCAGGCGCACCCGACGTCGGTGAGTCAGGGGGGCGGCGCTAAGGGCGCTACGCCCTGTCCCGCCCCCTTCCCGCCCAGCCAGCCATGATTTTGCCGCGCTTTTTTTTCAATCAGATCATGTCTGCGTCATTCCTAATGTGTTGTCAAACAGAGGAGTCACCTAAATGACTCGCAATAGGCATGCTGTAATATCATGATTCGGCCTAACATTTTTTATTCTGGCACGTTGTGTGGCGATCACGATCGAGCTAAGATCTGAAGGTTCTAGACTGTATTAGTTATCTGTGCAACATTGTGCGACTCGGCCTTAAAATATGTAGCCTGCCACTGCCTGCTTTAATTACGGGTAAGTTTTTTCTCTTTTGCTATATGTTTGCTGTATTTTTTATGACTAATTAAAATAGGAGATATACAAAAACGAATACAACTGGCAATACGCCTAAGGTATAATATGAAAAACCAATTAAACTGTTTTTAATATAATATAGCTATGAATGTTATGATCAACTTTTAATTAATTTGCTTTGTTGCCTCTTTTATTGTTTCATTTTACTTCATTAGAAGTTACCTAATGCTTTAGAAGGCACTAAAAAGTCAGAAATCTATTTTAATTCAGCGTACCTATCTAAGTATTAAAAATTCTAACTCTACCTATCATTCCATATTAAAAGATAAGAAAATGGATAAATACACTTATCTATTGCTGATCCATATTAGGTGCATATATGTATTTATTTCTCCCAAACTGAAGAGATAAGATATAATTATATTCAGATATAATACACGGATACATTTCTGGGCTACTTTATTAAATTAAATATTCTTATGAACTCATTCTCTCTCTTACTCTGATCTATTGGCACATAGATAGTATAGATAATATCACGTTACCTATTTATGACATCTAAACTGAATATCCACCGAATTTTATTTGTTATATTCTTGGGTTAATTTGAGACCAAATATCTATGTAGCTACCTCTAAAGAAAATAATTAGACATGTAAGTATGTAAATAAGTATTTTTTAATATCCTGTCACGATTTGAGACTCTCAGGGTTTTAGTGAAAGTAGGTAACTGCAATTTTTTAAAAGCTCACTGTAACGTTATTTATTCTTTGACCTAATTTCGTTTGACCTATCATTTACTTTTTTGCTATCATTAACTGTTCTTTAAGTGAGTAGATTCTTGTGTTCAATATATTTTTTTAGCATAATAAATTAATATAATAGCCATTGACTCACATAAATTTATATAATTTTACAAAACAAATTACATTGCCTCATAACATCACGTTAAAGTAAAATATTTAATTAATAGGGATTAATTATCACCTGATCCTGTAAGTCCAATCTACTGGAATCATCAGAACGAATCATACGAAGCCAATCTCGAGAGTTGTTACCAATATTCAGTAAAGAGCCCTACGATGGACCTTCTGACTCTATTATCAGATCTTCACTAGTAAGCCTAATCATTAAGACTCGTTAAAACTAATCATTTGGACCCAAGCTCGAGGAGTTTTGCCAACTGTTCCACTATTCACATCTTGACTCCATCATCAGACCCTCGTTACCATGCTTAATCTATTAGCCGCTTTAGAATGAGCCCAAACACGAAGATTGTGTCAGTAGCTACTGAGTAATTCCACCAGCTTAGCTTCAACATACCAAATTATTGTATTGTCATCAGAACTATCTATTACATGTTAAGTTTATTTCGATATGACTAGGTATTAGAAATAGGTTTGTCCCTGTAGTACCGGGTGGTCCCAGTACTTCAGGGACAAACCCGGTCCCGGTCCCGTAGCCCTATCCTGGTGAATAAGGCTACGGTATCCCGGTGTCTTTTTTGTTGACGACGGGGAAACCTTCACACGGTACCTGACATCTTGAAAGCTACGCCGGGTTATGTGGGGGTATTTTTAATACAGTATCCCTGGCTGTCGTAAGAGGCGACTAAAAGGGGGGTTGTGGACGGTTAGAAGTTAGCTCGAACCGTCCGTCCAGTGACTGAAGGACGGCGGCACGAGTGATCGTGTGCCGTCGTAAACACCTGTAAGTGTTGGTTGAGCAGCACATAGCGCTGAGAAAGGTCGCTTCCAAGGCTTCTGGATCCTTTGAATGTTCCCCTCATCACCAAAAAAAATTTATTAGAAATAGGTTAAAATTTTTATCATATCGTTTGTTACCTAGTTTGTTACAAATGAAGTTAAATAAAATCATTTTAAAATAACCGTAAAACCGTTTAAAATAAAAGTCGTAATTACTAATTTAGTATTTAGTTATGCGTTACTAAAACCTTAGTAACTCTGGTTTGAAGGGGAAGGAATAGGACCCCTAGCTACCTGTATACAAAGAGGTCATACTTAGGTAGAGCTAGACTTCGCATGAGGCTCTATTTGCTACATTCCCTACAACTATTGTAGAAATTGAAAAAAAAAACTTGACGATCATGATGTTTTCGTTTTACAAGTCATAATTATTTAGTATTTAATTAATTGATCTCTAAAACTAAGTAAGTATCTAACTATACTACTAAGTATCTACTTCACCACAGGAAATAATTCACAAGAAATTGTTAACTTTATTTATTCATTCATTGAATAGATTGTATTATAATTATTTTCGCTAATTATGTATTAAATTTCGCAAACTTATCTTAATGTTTTCTAAGTTTCACTAACATTTAAATACATTATCCTACACGAACAAACATTATAGCAGAGAATGTTTTTATTAAGTTGGAATGTTGTATGACCAGTGAGGTGACGAGACGGTCTCCGTAGACGGAACGGTAGGCGAAATCAAACGTTGAAATATTTATACAAATAAATTTACTTGGAATATTTATCTATAAGTACGGATACAATTTTCTGAAATAATAGTATTGATATCATAAATATATTTTTACGGAGTCGAATAACGACCATTCAGTCAATTTGATGATTAATGGTAACTACCGTCCAATAGGCTTCTACAATTATATACATATATCTAAATAATATAATTTAAATATTGTACCTACTGCTGAAGGTCATGCTTAGACCTGTTTCTGATTATAAGGACTATGTTAGATCCCCTCGTATAACCATGTCCCCCTTATCACAGCCTTAAAGGGTCGACCCAGGAGTCCAGAAGCTGAAATAGCTGTAGGGCTGATAAGTACCTACGTCCGTTCGACCAGCCTAAAAAAATACATGATATTAACAACAAATTACAAATTATTGACTGAGAGACCTAATATTTGCTTAATTCCATTGAATATGTATAAAAAATCTTTATTAGCTAGTGCGTAATTTATTTAATAAAGCCGCTATTTATTATAATTTAACACCCAGTAATATTTTTTTTTAATTGATAATTTTAACTGATATTATTAGATTCTTACTGGTATTACGCTAACTTAAGTGAACAAGTCAATAAATTCTTTAATTAACAGAGTCAAGAAATCTTAAGTGGTTGAAAATTGCACTTTTTCTGTAGTGCATCGGTGTATTATAATTAATATTAGCTTGGAACACAGTGCATGTAAAGAGTCGATAAAAGCCAATTAATGTCTAATTGAATATATGACTTTATGTTTATTTTATGCGAGCTTCTAGCAACTGTTGCATTCTTACGATTTTTTTTCTGTTCGTACCCTAGATATTTGAGTCACAAAATAGCCAATGTCAATTCTGATATTTCTATGAAAGTCTGGTCAAAATCGTTTCAACTGCATCGATTATATAGATAATTTGTATAATATACAGAAAAATAAGTATGTATGTTAAAATCATATACGAAAAAATATAAAGTTATGATTTTATTTTTAAAACATAAAAAATAATTTTGCTCTTATGTAGAGCTTCATACTTTTGGACTACCTACAGCAATTATGCTTTCCACCATATAAAACCATGCATACGAAAGAAAGCGTAAAAAAACAATATTCACTTTTTTGGCTACAAAAGGTACCTAAAGGTAACGTAGAAATTAAATATACGTTTAATGATCCATGTAGAGTTAAATATCTGTCAAATACTACAATTATACCAAATTATCAGTAATTGTAGAAGAATATATTATTTAAATAAAATTTCTTGAAAAATACCAAATGATACTTATATCCATTGCGACATCTAGCTCTCGAGGTATTCCCGGAACCCTATGACATGGGGCTTTTCAAAAAAGCTTGAAAACGTGCTCTCATTTAAAGCACTCTGGTGTTGCAAATATCCGTAGGTGACGGTGACTACATTAAATCGGAAAGACGTTTGTACTATCATTAGGTATACCAAACTATAAAAAGTTAATTATCAACCGGTTACTGTCTCACTGATGAACAGTATCTTTTTGAATAAGAAAGCTTACAATTATAGTTTTATTAAATACGCAACACTTTTCACATTTGTACCTATTTATTATTTTTTCAAAAAATCAGGATGGGCAACAGCGTCTTGCTTTTAAGATCCGCTGTGGTACGCGGAGTCCATTAGTAAAAACCTCCTTTATAGGAGGCCTACATAGGATCTCCAGCAGTGGTATGTTTGATGTCCATCCATCTTAATAATTGAAGGCTTATTTCTGGTGTCAAATATGATAATCGATTTATGTCTTTAATTAAATTAAATTATACCATAAATAATCCCTAACACGCTCATGAGAGGATTTGTATCAGTTTGCTAGTTCATTTCTGTCCAGATTTAAAACTACTCATAAATATAATTATTTTTCTAGGTACTAAGTACATGTTCATTTTTTGTTACGTTCTATTGTCGGTCAGGCATTGGCTATTTCATATTATTTCAAGCTTAAGTAAACATATAAATTAATGATGAAAATACTAAATTATGTAGTTTTATTAGTATCGCCTAGCTCATAATTGTTGCTCATCAAAACATTTTTTATACAATTATAAACATTGTAACACAAAAAAAAAAAAAACAAAATAGATGCAATAGTTTTTATTTCGTCCGAATGAACAGTCCGAAACAGATGAATAGAGATTTATCATATCTTTAGAAAATCCAAAAAAATCCAATTGCTCAAATTAAAAAATGCCCTAATACAGTCTTATATTATTACAAGTAAAAAATGGTATGTGTAGTTCCAACTTGGCGCCAACAGTAGCCTATTACCAAATTTATTTAGATCGCATTCTTCATTCCGATAGAGCGTCAAGAACTTTCTCCCGCGGCTCTAGCGCTAGACAATGCGGCGTCGGCCTTATGAATGAAAATAGTTATCTTTTAAGCTCCATACCTTGTAACATGTTTCACAGATGTATCATGAGCGAATGGATTAGAAATTAATTCGATTGCAATACCGGTAAAGGTATTTCTGCGAAAATGTACGCCTAAAAGTTTTTGAAAACTTTTAAATTCCTCAAATGAATTGTACCTATCCGCACTTGGAAAGCCTGATAGAGTCTAACTTAACACTCTCGCACTCTTAGAGAAAACCCGTACCCAGCAGCTGAAATGAGCTTTGTAACATATTTCATCTCTATTACTGAAGAGTATTTTTATTAATTTCTATATTAATAATGTATCAACGTATCCGTTGTACTCTATTTGATAAGAAATAAATTACTGGTAGATTACACATAAAAATCCAAAAAATACTTTTTTTGGTTGTTAAAATTAAGTCCAAACAAAGTATCACGTATTGGTATATCCCAAGACGTTCAATGTATTTACTAACCAATTAACATACCGTCAATTGTGTGTCAAAATTTATAACATGCTTATGAATATCTATAATATATGTAAGGAAAATGCGACGAAGAAGAAGCGTCGCATTCTTTATTTCTGAAGGTCGTGCCTGTCCTGGTAAGCCTTTGTAGACGATCTGACCAGCTGCCTCCACATCACCCGGTCTTTGGCTTGTCGGAGAGCAGCAGTTACCGAGAGCCCAGTAAGCTCTCTTATGAAGTCAGACCAGCAGCTTGGGGATGATGATATCATCATGAAAGGCTATTGACGAAGAAAAATAATATAAGAGAATTATTGATATACTACAAGTAAAAAACGTATTTTTACAAGAATATCATTGAAGAGAATGAATAACGGAAAACGATTTTATTTTAATACTAGATCATCCCCGCGGTTTCACCAGCATTTGAAAAGTAAATCAATAAACATGTCACGAGATTGACACGGCGATAAAAAAAATATATATCCCACGGGAACCGCACATTTTTCCGGGATAAAAAGTAGCCTATATGTTATTCCAGACTAATATCTATGTCTGCACCAAATTTCATCCAGATTCATTTAGCCGTTCTTAAGTTATAAAGTAACAACCATTCGTCCATCCTACCTCACAATCTTTCAGCTTTATAATATTAGTAAGATGGTAGAAATTCTCGTAATGACCTACCGTAAAGTATATTTTTAATTCTTTATATCTCCTGAATCCTACATCAACACTATGTATAATACATGCATAAATTACAAACCCAGATAAAATTTGGGTATCATCATCATTATTATGAACACATTTCTTATGCACAGCTGGCCATGAGCTTCCTCGTAACTTATGAAAACAGAGGAATCAGATCTTCGAATAGATCAACCATGCTGGTGGACTTAACCTTAATTGGAAGATATGATAATAGTTTAAAAAATAAAAATCAAGAGCTCTTCGACATATAAATTTCCTCGCAATTCATTAAATCACCGCAAAGCCTATTGGCTTTGCTCTAGATTCTAAACCGAACTTATAACCAAGAGGAATCAATATGACTGATCTCTGAGAGCAAAAAAAATATTTTTTACGTTGTACCTAGTCGATACCTATTAACTAACTTATATAATATTAAGTAACTATTACTAACTCATATAATTATTTATTTTTACAAACTCATCAATAATATTTAAATCAATTCAAATACATAGAATATAGAATGTAGAGATTCAGAAATAAATTGAATTTTTTACTAACGTGTCACGATTCGTAGTTTTGAAAATAAGTTGTTAAGTTTTGAGTGTTTCTAATTCTATAAGTATTGCTAAGTAAACAGTTTACGACAATAGAATGAAAATTTTATGAGTAATGTTTAATAACCATGATTAGTTACGCAGCTACGAACATGAAGCTAGACTCTGACTATTGGTAGAGGTAAATTTATGTCTAGACACATTAACTTTTATAGACAGAGAAGTATATTGCATATGTAATAAAAATAATAAAATTAAAAATATTAGTCTGGATGAAAATATGACTAGGGTCATTTCCTCTGAGCTTAGTGTATCTATGGTACCAATTAGACATGTATTGCTTTCCATATGCTTTGGTGTCGCGAATATAATTCTGATCGTATTAAGATTTATTTACTGTTATACACCTTTCACTGTAACGTGTGTTTTATTTTGCGCCCGTTTTCAAAAAGTATATTTAGTAGAAGGCGCTTTACTTTAAAATACCATATTGATGAGAGGTTCTCGATGATAATTGTGCGTCAACAAGTGTGGCGCGAAGGCTAAAGGGTGCAAGCGCGTGTAAGAGTCGACCGCCAAAAATCTGGCGCGATTGAGCGCCGCAAGCGCATTGGTGCACAACTAGAGGGGAAAACGCCTGCGTCGATGAAACATATTCGCGAGACGCTAATATTTCAGAGGCGAACGTGTGTCCGCCCCACCACCGAATGACAGTGACCCAAATGGAGCGCCAGCGCAGTCAGTTCCGTGAGCGCACGACAGCATAGTTGACGCGTGCGCACGCGCATCGGCGTGTCGCGCATTCGCGAAGTCCTATTCGCTATCGTTTCAGTGTGATTTACGATTGGATGTTGCCGTGTACAATGCAGTGAGTGAGCACCGGCCGGAGCGCCGGTCATGTGGCACCGCTTATCGCATGTGGATGACCTTGTAAGGTAAGAGGACACGCTAGAGCGTGAATGACAATTATTTGGGAAAGTGTACAAAATTATTCAGTGTTCACGAACGATAGGTAGCGAAAGGTCGAAAAGAGCGGGAAACGAGGCGATGAGTCAATCGCACCTAGAATTTTCCTTTTGTGCAAATAATGGCATTGCGACGAGGGCCGTGTTGGCATGTCGATAGAGCGGGGTAGCGGCAGACGGCAACAGCGCTCGCCTGGCAACAAGTAGGCATCGGCGCTTCGCGACGCCGGTTGCCGCCACCGGCTCAGCCACCGTGCCCAGCTCTCGCAGTCGCTCCAAGCTAACGGAATCGGATTCCTCACGGCCGAAATTCCGCTGCGGACATTCACGCCGCGACCGACTGAAATAAATCGCTCGTTTAACGCAAATAGCACGGCATTGTCGCCACATTGACAGACCGACGGGCATTTCCGCTTCTCTTTTTATCTCTCTCGGCCTAGAGTCATTAGAAAGAAGCGCTTCCTCTGACGTAAGCGTCTTCCGTCATACATAATTCTATTGGGCGATTACTGTGACGATGACTGGCTACCGAGTGGCCGATCATCGATGAATGTCACATGCGCGACCACGCTGCCGTGAATTGAACGAAATTTGACTAATGCGGGTTACAAAATTACCCAAAATATATAAAAGAATGAACAAATTACGTTGTCGCGACCTTGGAAAATGTGGAAAGTAGACACGAGTTACGCAGGCGGTTCTAATGACGTTAAAGATGAGCATATAAAAGAAAAATATCTACACACGTCACATTAGGCTTATTACTGACAATATTCAGAAGATAATTAAGGTAATATTCAAGCAACTACAAAGACCTCGGAAACAAGCGACCGTGTAAATGTGAACGATAAAGCACCTATCATGCGAGTGACGTCAGAGCCGCGATTGCGCCCGCACCGCCGCCCGCGATCGCTGAACTTTGCGGCTCCGACACTGATAACATTATACTGAATAATTCCGAGTAAAGTGACATTGCCGAATAAATAAATTGTCTTCACAGCTCAAACAAATCGGAGTAAGAAATTTGCAAATTTAAACACAATTTGACTCTACCGTGTCCTATTATTCATAGCGACTCTAATACAGCTTACACGACACAAACGTCTTCATTGTTATCAGTGTGCAGCTCATATTTCTCGATGAATTTAAAATGTAAACATAAATTAATTAAAAGCATAAGATATTTCAATGTAAAAAATCATGGATGAGAAACTATAACCTAAACTGAAATATCTTATTTTGATAGATCCACGTGGTGGCAATAAAGTAAATGTGATTTTTAAATAATTCTCATACAATACAACATTAAATTCAATTGTATTTATTGGACAATTTTATTTTGATTTAGAATTATTGCGTGCCTTGTTTTTATGCATATTTGCTAAGTTTTTTTTTAATTCTGCGAGTAATGAGTAATGAATATTCTGTAATAATTGTTATTATGCAAAATATGGTCTATGTTCATCATCGTCCTATAATAAACTTTTATCTCCAGTGACTCACAAAATGTAGGAATGCGAGGATATAAAAGTTGGCAACGATTGATTCAAGTTTTTAGTCCGCTCTTCGTTTTTGTAAGGCTTGTTGTCAAGCACGATCACACTTCGTAGCATTCCTTTTATTTGGTGCTAGCGACGCGACAGCTTCAGATGGCGAGAGTTTTTTTATGTGACAACTCTTCAATTTATATTTCTACAACACTTAATGTCTACTGAATATTATGCTTACAATTATTCAAGGATTAAAATATCTATGTACTATAAGTACTGTTAAGTGACTCTACATTGAATCTATTACATATTTGATGGAATACATTTTTATTTATGTCTAATGATAATTATTTTAAAGAAGAAAAATAAATCAATTAATAAATGGTAATCGACTATTAACTTAATTTATTTTTTTAACATTTTTCACTATGTAGAGCCGAAGCAACAAATTATATGACAACTAGATTTTAAACTCAGCTAGATCTTACAGATATTTGCTAATTTTTTCGTCAGCTTTAAATGTCATTAAATAGATATGTATATAAGTCGTGCAATGCATGGATTGGCTTATTAAAAAGTAGTAAGTTGCATAAACGAGCGGGCAGGGGTTATCGTGCGCGGTGCGCTCGCGCAGATTCAAGTCGAAACTTGTCGCGGACATGTTACATCCGACCCAATGGGTCACTGCTTTGTAGGATGGATATTATATGTGTAGGTGTAGGTGTATAACCAACACTTTATCTTAACTCACAAAAGTAAACATCAAACCAACCTATAATATTTTGAGATCTTTTGACAGTAATCTAATTTTCAGATATTAATTTGATCAAGAGTGCAAATATATTAAAATAGATGTTATCTGTAATATGTAGCATGACCGTGTTGATCATGTTTCAAAGCTAATGTTTGAAACCGCACCATGTGTATGTTACACGATGACTTATGACTCTTTAATAACTCAAAATCCATAGAAACTAAATACATGCTATTTGGTATTTATATAACTATGAGTGGCGAATATTATAATATGCATAGATATTTAACATTATACAGACTGAACTAATTAACAACAATAAAGTCAAGGGTCATTAATATTAGTTATATGAAAATTAATTACAATTTTTATACCTAACTATTAATTTATACATGCATTGGTTTAAAATTACTTAATTAAACAGTAGTAGTTAAATTTAATGAATATCAGCAAAAAATAATTAGATAATCATAGGAAATCGGAAGTAACACGGTAAGTAATCGTCCAATTAACAACAAATTACATCGTTTAATATGTATTCAAACAGCAGCTTATAATCACTGATTTCCTGATTCCTGGAAAATCATAAAAACACTTGACTTAGAAGAAATAAGAAACCCATGTAACTGGGTCGAAATATCGGCAAAAGAAATAAAAAACCGCCTATCGTGAGTACCCGTTACATAGTAAAGTGTAAGAAATAAGTTTTTTCCAATTCAGAATTTCTTTGAAAGGTATTAATATTTCTGAGGGCATATAGGTATACTAAAAATAGTTTTTTATTTGTTTTCATATCAGGATTTCTCTTAAAAGTAGGTATGAAATATTTTAAGGACATGTATATTTAAAAGTAACAAGTTAATTATTTTCACTTTAAAATTTTCCTTAAAAGCATTAATCTTCCAGAAGACATACTAGTTTTGTTGCTTATTTGATTTGCGCTTTAGAATTTTCCTTTAAAATATTATTATTTCTGAGTAATTTACGTATACAATTTTAGTTATTTGTTTACACTTTAGGATTATCCTTAAAAGCATTAATATTTTGGTGGACATGTATGTATGTAGGTATGTCAACAATAGCGATTTATTTGCTTTCACTTCAGGATTTTCCTTGAAGGCATTAATATTTCTGAGGATATGTATATTGGAACTTAGATACTTAGTAGAGTAGTCATCGCCACCTATGGACATTTGCAACACCAGAGAAGTCGCCAATGCATCGCTGGCTAAGTTTCACTTCTGGATTTTCCTTAAAAGCATTAATATTACTAAGGACATGTATCTGTATGTGTGTATCTCTGGTATCTGTGTACATTTTGCTATAATATTTGCCGAGTGGGAGGCAGTGCCGTGCTCCTTCCCCCGACAATGAGTGACTCACGAAGCCGGTTCTGTGCGCTCTGCATCATTACAGTTTACATCTGTACAATCAATAAACCAGGACAGGTAGTTAAAATCCCAACATCTTAGTTTTTATACCTTCTAGCCTTTAAGTGAAATATTCACATGACAAATTAATACCTTACCTACTCATAAAATGAATTTAATTTATTATTTTTGTACCAAATACACGTAAATTAAATACATATTTTTTATTTGCAACTTCATAGTTTCATTTCGTACGATATAAAAAGAAATTAAAATGAATGATTTTTATTTGAAACTTCATAATTTCATTTCGTACGATATAAAAAAAATCTCAAATTTAAGCAACTTAAAAGACAGATAAGCAACTTATATTTAATGACACTTTTCAGGACTATTCCGAGAAAGCTCATACGTGTGGCAAGCTCCATGCATCACCCGTGCCTATAACAATCCCTGCAGCTAAATAGATAACACTAATTATATTATTCACTCGCCTTTTCTTTACTTGAAGTGAGAGAGTTCATTTGTAATGCATTGCTAATGCATCTTTATCGTTACAAAGAGCCGACGCTTTGTAGGGAATAAATATTTCATTTAAGGTTTTGTGTAATCCATTTTCCTATTGTAATATTAACTCCGCGTTAAAAAAAATTATATGTCATGAGCAGGAGTAAGTTTGGTATAATAAATTGATTGTCATTTTTACCAGTGAATAACAGCAGAGTAGAGAAAAATAATATAGAGTTGAGTGCAGGTCTGTATGACATTCTTTTAAATGTGGGAAGTTTAAATATGAATTCCCGGAATAAATATTCTCTCGAAAAGCAAGGTCCGAGCCCAACATTGGTAGAGTAATGGGAAAATAATGATGAAATTATTTTAAATGCGTCCCCTTTTCTGTAATGTTTAACTATTGCACAACTAACTGCTAGGGTTATTTTATTACAATTAAGCTTTTTTATTTGACTGAGGTAGTAAGTAAGATACAAAAATAAATTTAAACCAATATTAAAATCATATAATTTCAAAACAATATCAATGTAATATCAAAACAGTGCTTTGCTACGGCAGAGACGACAAATAAAGACTAACTACATTTGATAAATGTTTTTCAGTAGGTAATAAATGCCTTTTTTTAAATCCATATTTAAATTAATTATTTCTAAACATGATCATATATTACGTATATCAATAAAACAAATGTTCAAATAATGTATTTTCAAATTACAACAATGTTTAATTGATTATACAACGACGTCACAGATAATGTACATTTTTATAGGACATGCGAAATATATATCGTGTGTTATCATCGCATTAATAACTTTCTTTTCTCGCTCGAGGGACGCCTTATCTGATAACGTCGTAAGTAGTTTGCTTTCAGATATTTAACACAGACGGAAAACTGTGTTATCAGCCGTTACGTTGTCTATGTCTCGTTTTAAATTAAAATTAATTGAAATGAAATGTAAATTATTAATTTCCAAAATGTGAAAATTACATTAACCTTTTCTTTTATTGTGCTTACAAAGTCAATGAAATAATCAGTTTTAATTGTTACTTATATGTTAATATTGAATTCCTACCCCTACCTGTTACTAGCGATACCTAAAGACTATTCACATAGATGAAAACATAACAATATAATAGTTAACTTAGCAATCACATATTATATAGCCAATAAAGCGATATTGGATAAGTACCTACTGCAATATCTTTATTTTAATTGTTCCAAAAATAGTGGTTATCCGGTAAATTTTCAGGTCATTAGGTTTTAAAGGTTCTTCCAACTAAAGCGTAGAATCGGTGACATATCATCAATAATCATGATGATCATTATCAACATGATTTTGTTAACGGACTAGTATGTACATATGTTGCTCTTAGACGGTATCTTAGATCGGGATTGTTCATAGAATAAATGTGTGTGATTGACCATAACATTCAAGTGCAAACTCCCATCTACATTCCTATTATAAGTAAGTTATTAAAAAGCAGTTTTACGTTAATTACAATTAATATTCATGCCATAATTACATTATTCACCCTTTAAAAACATGCTATTGGTCGGTCGTTGTTCACCTACTTAATATAATTGATAAAAACGTACCGTACCGACGTCACGAGATATAAATATTTCATTTCGTTTTTCAGAAAATAATTGTTTGAATCCCTGACCTAAAATGATAGAATTTAATTTAACGTCATAAGAGATTTTTCACCTTACACAGTACCTATATATTTAGGCATAACCAGTTTATTTTTACATTCAGTAAGTATTCAAATTCAAATCTCATTATTCAAACTTGATTCATTATGGACACTTTTTGAACATCATAACCTCTACCTCCGCCTGGCAAGGTTTATTTTGTTATGGAGAAGAGGCGGCCCAAGAGACTCTTATTAAACAACGATCAAAATTAAATTAATGTAAGTACCTACTATGTTTTCTTTCTACACATTAGAGGTATGCTCGTAAATTTCCTATCACTAGCGACGTTGGGGATATTCGCATCAACAGACATGTCAATTAAACTTGTCATAGGTGAGCGTAGGAGTAATTTCCTTGAATTTGTTTTCGCTAAAAAATATTTTTAACAAAAAAAATAAACCGACTTCTATGTCACTAAAAAGTATGAAATAATTTTAGTTCATTCGA
>DWPV01002056.1:0-18300 GCA_018251915.1 Urbanus proteus proteus
TTTATTGTTCGTTCGCGGTGGCATTAGATGCAGGCATGTTCTTTCAATATTCAATAAGCAATAGCATACTAGGGTTGCAAGATTTATGTGAGATTTTGGATCATTATTCAGTTATGAATATTAAAAGGGACTATTTAACATCAGACAACATTTATGCAGTAAGAGATCTCTGTGAAATAAATTAATTGGACAATACTCTTACATTGTTTTGAAATTATTTTTTCTGAATAGTACTTTAATACCAGTATAATTTGCTTTTTATTGTAATTGCAATTATTTTCTCTAATTGTTATTTATTGACATCAAAAAAACGATTAAAGTAGCATTAAGAGTAGAAATTAAGAATAGTTTATTTAAAATATTCACCCAATATGATTTGATTTTACTTATTATTTGAATTTGCTAAGTTAAGAAGTAATAATTATATGAGTTACTAGTATTTACCAGCAGCTTCGCTTGCGCTCATGTGTACATTTGCACGAAGAAGCCGTAGGTATAAAAGTAGGGACATTGTAGGTATAAAAGTTACTTTTATATCCTTCGAGAGTAGTATGATTTTTGGGATGAAAGGTACTCTATGTCCTTTTTCAGACCCCTGGCAACACGTGTGCAAAATTTTATAACGATCGCTTAGTCATTAACGCGTGAAGGCGTTACAAACAAACAAATAAATAAACGGACAATCGCATTTATAATAATTAGGATTTTATGTATCAATGTAGCTATTTTATAAACGCATACGAAACATTCATATTACATCGTACTTTCGGATATGTGTGTGGTTAATAAGGTTAACTAATAATTCACTGTTGTAATTGTAATAAGAAGTAGATTCTGCTGAAAGTTTAAGAAAGTAATTAATAATTGACACGCATGCAAGCTTTTCTCACGCAACCGTCTAATTATGTTTATCTGAATTGACTAATGATTACTTATCGTTTTCTTGTTATATTTCATACAAACCGCACTTATTATTAATGACATACATATCAATTATAAACTGATCCAATATATAAAAATTAATAAGAAAGAAATACATACAGTTTTTAATGTGTCTGATTTTTAAGTTTTGACATTTAAAAATAACCAATCTGTTACAAAACAAGTAGTAATAAATAATTTCTACGTCGAACCTAGACAATATACGACTAGTAGGTATATTGTAAATATTATACTAATAGGTAGTAGACGAGCAGCGATTCAACGGTGTTAAGTGTATTGCACAAGATTTGCCTATATATAGCTCATGGATTGTCAAATCATTACTAATGATAATTTATATATCATAGATATATTTTATGTATATCTGCTCTAATGACTATATTATATAATGTTTATATGTATTATGTGTATATGTTTATGGCTCCTGTTACCTACATAATATATGTATATACCTATTGTTAATATTATTAAAGCAATATATAAAGATATACAAAGGTCGCTTGTCAAAATTTACTAGTTAAAATCGACCAAAATCGACCTGAATCAGGTCGCAAGGTCTCTGAAGGCATAATGAATTTAGTAGCCTCTACTTTTGTTATTTATCGCTTAGTAAATTAACTAAATTGAAAATCGCCATGCCTATTCCTTCGTAATAGTAGTATTATGAGCATTTGTATCCAAGTTTGATAGCGTAGCTAAAGGTGTATGTTTGTACTTATACAAGGTGTTATGTGTGTGCAATTTAGTCCTCAGGAGTAAATCTATGGCCATCTGTGGCCGACCTTAGGCCCGGCTTAAATTCTGCCTTGAGTCGATAAAAGGTCAATGGGTGGCAGTGGCCAGTTTTCGTTAGGTAGGCTACATGTGTGTTCGCTATTTCAGTGTTAAAAAATAGATATATTACTGACCAAATTAACAAAACACGATACAGTCCGGCTCTGTTCTAGCCAGAGGCGTGCGAGCGCTTAATTAAGTGCAAATCTTTTGTTTTTGTACTTAGGACATTGTCTTTGGAGGCGACTCACAAATTCTGTGCCACGTTCCCACACCTCAATACACTTGCAAAACGACAACTTATTATGCAGATGTCTGTATGCGTAAATTATAGAGGAACCTATTTATGATTTTCCGTTCAATTCTCACCAAATAATACGGAGCGGTACACTACAGTTGTTTCGTTTCTAGAGTCGCCTTCGCCTTAACTTACAAAATAACTAAAACAGTATTATTTAATCTAGAATAATTACACTTTTTATTTCATAATAAGCAATTTAAATAAGCAAAATACACACCTGGATTTTTATCTAGGGGTGTATTATATTTTTTTGTATTGTTCTAAAATTAAAATCATTTGATAAAATATAAAAGTGGCGCTGAAATAATATCATTATTTAAATTAAGACAACTTGCTATAATTTGATTCTACTGTATTGATTCCACATAATTAAATAGTTTTATCATACGTGAATCGCAATTTAAGGCATTTAGCGTGACGATGTATATTAAAATACCCGGTGTAGGTATAATAAAAGTGGAATATATAATTTATAATGTATCTTGTTACAAATATAATACAATAAAAGCTTGATAGGTTCCGGATCATCAGTAACCTGTTATCATCGAAACGATCGGCAGGAATTTCCTCTCAAATTGAGATCACATTTAGATAATTGTGTGGTGGACTTGTATATAATTATATGTATTTATTTACCTTTATTGACCGTAAAAGGAAATGATATAAAAGGTGGACTTAATTCTTACTAAATAGTATTATTCCGTCAACCTTCAAGATGGGACATGAACATTATTTGATTTTACGATAAATAGGCACTTCATAACTGTAGTCAATCACGCGTTACTCCATTGCTACTCCCGTGACAGTGATGGTTGCGTATGCAAACAACAAGTAACTTAAGTGTTTATTATATTGACGAATTTCTTGCATATCGCTACTACGTTATAACTTGTCGATATATTAAAATATGTTCATAATTATGATACATGGACAGTGACCACACCTAGATTTATGCATATTTATCTTAATTTTATGCAAAATAAAATGTATCATCATTTCAAGTAGGTACCTAGTTTGAATTACAATATTATTTTTAGTAAAACCAAACCATACTTAGATACTTGAATACATGAGTTAAAAGGTTTATTTTATTTCAATTTAATTAAAAAGGAAGTATTTACCTTTGATATATCGACTGATAGTCATAGATAGAAGCATTACTTAGTATGCATCCAGCATAAGTGACCCGTGAAGGGTCGCGACCTTCGTAATATTATTCCATCGTATTGTATATAATATACGAGTCATTAAATCTTAACATATGAATAAAATAATTATAAATCCATTTAGCATAATGTCCTATGCGTGGATGAGCTCCATTTGACAACTACTATTGATTTACAGCCGTACGTGCCGTAATTTATATATACGTGTGCTAAAACGGTCAATGTCAAACAAATAAAATGTCACATAATGCTGAAAGATGAGATTGCTTCACACGTTTAGCCTTTGTTTAAATCACGGAGTTTAATACAACATAGTTCAATTCTGTATGAATAACAAGTAAAGCTGTTTTATCATTTTAATTCGGTTTCTGCAGTCTCAATAAAACTTTCAACTTAAGTTGTTGATTTTACAATATTGCTCATTTATCTCGTTTATAGGTGCTAAATCTTTGCGGCTTTGCGGTTTTTCTGTGTTATCTATTGTTTTGAGATTTTGAAGGGTAAAGAAGAATCGTAACATTATGTAAAGTCCATTCAAGATATGAAAGACTGAATATAGTTTAGGGTGGAAGGCCATAGTAAACAGGGCTGTTCCTGAGAGCCACGACCCTCGGTCATTTGACTAAGAAGAATACAGTTTAGGAACAAGTACGTAGTTTTCCAGTAATATAAATGTTATGATTATTCAAAGATGAGCAATGGCCCTGTTGCCCAAGGAAATGTGTGATCGTCTTCATATAGAAGGGAGGATTTACCTTCAGGAGTTCATCAGTTCATATCAGTTTCATTGCCACTCCTAAGTTCTTAAGAGGTATTTAACATTTTTGAAATGATATTGATAAAATTATTGCAACGTATCCCTCAGATTAGTGTACCTTAATTAGCGTATATAGATATGATGATGTATAAGTATGTTTGTCCACGTGTCATCGGCATGTGAAGGTTGTGACTGTTTACTGGCCACTTCGAGTAAGTAATTGTTTTGTCTTGCTTAGATAATTAGCAAGCCTTGCGTATGTTTAAATGCAGCTGTATATGTACATGACCTGTTTGATTTAATGTGTCTTTGAAATAGTTACAGTCTTTATGCATTTTTCGCCAAAATAAATAATTATTTAGAAGGTCATCAGTCAGCAATGGTTTTTTTAATTGAAGTGCAAGCGAGTCCGCAATATGCCGAATATGTGGTTATTACATCTCATGATCGTATCAAGTTAGCACCAAATAAGAATAGAGTCTTATTTGAGGTTGCTTCCAACTTAGTTCTGAGAAACTGAGTTGGAATGCCTCAAATAAATATACCTACCACTTTAAACCCTTGAAATCATAACAGCAGCAATCAAGTGGTGGTGCCAGTGCATGTTTCTAATTGTATTTAAGTTTTTCTACTACATTCCCATACAAAAAATATTAAGCCATTGCGTTATCCTACTTTTCAAAAAAAAGTTAAGTCCGACTTTCGCCGTTATTCAGTTTTAGACTTCGCTAAGTGCCGTTTAGTTATTATGCTACAAATACTGTTGCATGTACCATTTGAAGAACGTCTAACAATGCATTATACACGGTGTTTTCACATTTGAGATACACTAAAAAAATCTTTTAAATAAAAATAATAGCAATTATATTTATGCTACTCGTTAAGTAATCAAAGAAATTATTTGAACTATTGGAATTTACTAGTTAAACAGCAACGCGTTTAAATGAATAATTTATACCGTCTAAAATTTGGTACAAACTTGAGTAATTAATAATTTAAAACTATGCATACAAACATCTCTAGTTTTATTGATCGAATGCCTGCCGATTGGCAAATAATCTTAAAGGTTTTGTTTGCTCCGCGATCATCGTAGGCACTGCGGATTATATCTGAGACATGTGTAGTCTCTTTGTATTGTTTAATTAATTAATAATATGCAGTCTACATAACAATACATAGCCACTGCTGTTCATAAACATCTACAATGTATCCCAGATAAGATCAGAGTCCTAAGTCCGTCACAAATGCATTGCTAATTCTAAGGACTAAGTTAAGCTAAGTTTAGTGAGCTATTGTCTACGAATGTATTCCACATCCTTCAAACAAGAATACAACTATGCTTGACACTGTTCCTATAAGTCAAAAATAAGTGTGACCGTAGTGCTTTAAGATTCTCTGATTGATTTCAAGTCATTGTTTACAGAGGGTGTTCATTTTGCTCAGCGTGCTAGCTTTGGCTGTTGCCGCTCCTCAGGGCGGAGGGGATAAGGTCATAGCGATTATCAAGCAGGACTTCGATCAGCAACCGGATGGATCCTATGTCTACAGGTATGTGCCGTGATATAGATCTTTCCAGATATAATACATGAGCTATAGGAATAGCTCATGCTTGCTCATTATTACACACACACACTGTATTACGCAGTTTAATGCAGGTTTCGTTCTGCAAGATCTAGATCAAAGACTGGCCAATTGTGCATTGGCGGAGTTAACTCACCTTGATGATCTGTTTTTAGAAAGAAATGGCATAAAGTTTCTTTATGATTTTTACCCTCACATTGGTAATAAGCCCATTGATTTACAAATGATAGGTACGTAACAACAAATTATAACAAGTATCTCACTATCGTTATTTATACGCTAGAACATAAACGCTAGAATTTACTACAAGATTAATCGTAATATTTGTTACATCAATCCAAGTATGTTTTAGCACCTTGTATTAAAATTATGAAACTACTTAGAAGTAAAGTAACAACTCTTGTTTGCGGTTTTGGTGAGTAACAATATCATATAATAATCTGATATCTTTTAAGGTGATGAGCCTATAAAAAGTACTTACATTGTAATTACGTGGAATACATTTAAATCAATATTCATGTAACTTGATTTTTACAAGTTTTAATTTATATATTTAAGTCGAACAATAAGCCTGATGGGCTATCTTATAGAAAGTAGTCACCGTTGCCTACAGACATGCAATACTATTAGAGGAGTCGTCAATGTGTCGAAGATTTTGGAAGAGGGCTCTATTTGGTCCTTTTTGAAGAACCTCGTGTGATTTATTCGTCATGTATCATTTATGGTTTTGGTTTGTAACTTACAGCTACGAAACTGAAAATGGTATAAAGGCAGACGAAACAGGCACTTTGAAGAAGGCGAGTGGACCTGACAGCAATGACGTCATCGTAGCCCAGGGAGCATTCAGCTACACGGCACCTGATGGCACTGTCATCAACCTCCAGTATGTTGCTGATGATGAAAATGGTTTCAAACCTGAGGTAAGCTCTATATGGGCCTTAAGCTAAGTTTATGATTTTTTTGCAAGTAGATCTAGCAGGGAATTCGACATTTTGTTTTTACTTTTACAAATACGACCCATGATATGCAACATTGCACCCAAAATTACATAGATATACAGAGTAGCAAAGATTTGAGTTACAGCAGCGTATGAAATTGTAGTCCTATGATGCTTTAATCAACCTAATAGAAAACGTACATATTACTATACCTGCAGAGCGAGCTTGCAGACTCCCTGACGATAAGTCGCCACTGTCTCTTAGTCGGGATTTTATTATTATTTTTAATTAAGTGAATTGTTTAGTGTAGTTTGAAAATATAAAGTGCAGAAGCAAGTACCAAGTCGAAAATGTTCTGTATTTTTAGTGGCGCCGCGTTTTGTTTATAGCCAAAATTTGTTTCGAAGCAATAGAAATATTTTTCAAAAAGTTTGTAACAATTTAAAATGAATAATCTTTAGGGATGTAATATAAATGGTTAAATATTTTGTATATTAAAGTTATAAAAGAAGTTAAAAACTAATAGCAATAATATAAATCAGAATTACTTCCCTTTCTCTAAGATACCGCCTTACACAAGAAGACGGCAATATCTTATTCGTAAAGTTTGCTAAAGTATGTAGTGTTATTATGATTTGGCACAAATAAATATTAACAAAAAGTTAAAAACATAGAGCATAAATGAAAATATTAAGAATAAATCATTAAGGCTACATCTGTCGAATTGATATTAATGTTACACATAATGGAAACATTTCAAGTTTCTTGTAGACAGGATGCACTTTAAGTATTTAAATGTTAGAAACATAATAGTCATTTGTATAATTTTAGACATGTTTGTTTGAGATGTAATAACAAAATACATATTATTTTAAAAGCATGTTAAAAATATCAAAATTGATTCTTCATTCAAATGAGCTGCTTAATCCTCCCAATAAATAAGAATACTCACATACAACATCTTTAAAACATTTTTTCAAGGACCGACACATATATTATTTTTATGCCTTCAACTATACAAAAGAAATATTTAACAAAAACGAATACAGTACATTAACATCAGAAAGGAAATTAGTTAATCGTAGCTTTTGATAGATAATTGTACTAACATGTATATTTATCAATTTAAACATAGTTTTTTTATTCGAAACTAGGACACGTACAAATGCTTATTAAATTTTATATCCGAATGATAATAATACATATCATAATGTACTAGTACTAGTTCTAAAGGTATATTTAATAATTTGGTTTTTAAAAATATTATTGAAACTGATTGTAATAATAAAGTACAAATGCTTGAACATTTAATTTAATTACGTTATAAAACCAAATATTCCAATAAGAAATTCTATTACTTACATATTGCTGAGAAGTTTTCCATGTCGATAATTGCATTGGGGTTATGCAGGTATATAAGAAAGCCCAAAATGTCGATGCATATTGTACTTAAATGTTGTTATCGGTGTGTTTGTACATCGTTAATCTTTATTATTTAGCTATGAATAAGTATTACTATTTACATCAACCCATATTAATTTAAAATCTTACATGAAGCTAATTTTACTTGACATATTTATATTATCTCTATAATATGGCTATCAGTTAAAATGTTGATAATTGTATGTAGAGCGACAATTGAAGAGCTATTTCAATCACATTAGTTTTAATTCTAAATTTACTATTTCCAGGGAGAGCATCTGCCAACACCTCCTCCGATCCCACCAGCAATCCAAAAGGCTCTGGACTACTTGGCCACGTTACCACCACCGCCGCCTTCCAGATCTTAAGCCACGCAAGCTCCACCCCGACGACTCTCTTCACGTACTCATGTAACGCCTGCCGACGCATGTATCGCTTTGAAAACACGCTTTCGTAACACATACAATATTTTTTTGTATATACTCATATTTTCTACACTAAAAACAGTTGTATGATTACATTGCGTGTTTACAAAACGGTAACATTTTTTATACTCAAAGCATTAAAAAATCATATAAAAATGAATGCTCAACGATTGATCTGTGATAGACGACGATGTTTGCATGGACAAAAATATTAATGCTATTTATTATTTATTAAATAAATGCAAATTCAATGCCAAAGATGCATTGCAAATGAAAACGGGTGTTTTATTATAATTACAAGGTAAAAAATATTTATTAATAACGCACAAGTACTATTCGAATAGTATTGATTAGCATGACAGTTGACAAAATATTGTCTCATGCTGGTGTTAATAGTTGAGGTCATTTCCTAATAGTGTATAATTTAACATCAAAACAATGAGTACAAAAGACGTATGATATGACGAAGTAAATAAGATCCGTGCAGAATTACGTGATCGTTCAGAATAAACCGTTTTGTATGACAAGAGTATGACATGTTTTGAAATGACTTGTAGAAATGAGTTTTGGGTAAAACCCTCTTATATCCACTTCATTATCTCCCAAAGCTGGAAATTGGCCTCTCCAAGTATTTAGGGAAAAATTTACGCATACGCTACTTCAATGTGTATTAGCGGAAGGGGTTTATCTTAGGGACCAATTAATGGGAGGAGTTCGAATCGCCTTTAAGGCTTGCTTAATGCTCGGCGAAGTATGAAAGTGCGCTTGAACTTTTGAAACTAGTAGTCACACTACCAACTTCTGACTGCGCGATGAGTCTTAGCTTATTAGATCAGTTAATGGTAACAAGCTTTATTATACAAAGAGATATAAGCCTAATACATTCCGTGAAATAAGTGTTGGAGTTTTAGAGCTGATCAAACCATTATCACAAATTAGTTACATTACAATATGCATTATAAAATTACCCAAAACAATACAATATTCTATTGCTTGAGCCCTTGCAAATTATTATGATCAATAACGATTACGATCAAATCATCAACTTTATATAAAGACATTTTGACGTATTCTTATGCTAGAAAAAGGGTTTTATCGTGGTCATTTGATTTTTGGCTATTCGGATATGCGACTGCAATTAAACAGAAGACCAACTTCGGAGAAAGATATTACTGCCTATTTTCTGGAACGAATCTCATAGTGGTAAGGTTTAAGTGACATTTATTTTTTTTACATTATTTTCAAATACTCTTTTATATTTTAAACTTTACGGCTATACAATCACACACGGAAAATACAGTTTTTTCCCTATCTGATTAATCTGCAAATGTTGGTACCAACAACGATAATCCTAAAGAAACCACTTATTTTAAAATTTGCCTTGTATATCACGTTCTTGTTACTTCGTTTTACAGATCGACACGTATTTGGAAATTATTTTTTTACACTTGAATATCTGCAATGATATAAACTTGTATGATAAGACATCCTGAATAATATTTATATTCGTAGAAAAACAATAAGTCTATTTGAATTTGCATGCAGGTGAAGTCGTGTGATGAAAATCATTGAGCAAAATTCTCAAAATTCTTAGGCATATAGGTATTGCGTAAATATACCAACTGGTCATTTTAAGCATAACTTATATGACGTAAACCCTCATCACGTTTTCCAAGAAAACGAAACCAAACGTACGTGTCAGTGAAAAGCAAAAGCGGTCCAGACGGTTCGCATCAGACCGACATTCTTCGAAAAACCTGTTTGTAGAAGTGAGCGACCCAAGGTCACTGATGAGACCACCGCTAAACGGATCTTATAGCTACTTAACCAAGACAATCAAAATTAAAATGTTGAAACAATATATTAGATAGATGACACTGTTTTTAGAACATATATCACTAAAGGTGTCGAAGACAGTATTGACAAAAAGTGTAAGTACATATCACAGTTTGCTGATAAAGGATGTTGACAATATTTGATAATAATTAGAAATTAGTTTTTTATAACCATTAAAGCTATGCAGGTTTGTCACACCTATAGCTAACGTAAATGAGTTCTTGTGGTTCGGTAAATATCTTAGTCCTCAGGGTACCAATGCACCCATGCAATGTAAAATTTTGAACAATATTATTTTCATCTTTAATAAGATGTACCTATTCTATTTCGTAATCTATGACACCAATACAAATTCATTTTCAAATCTAACAATTTTATTTTATAAAATAACTAACCAAAATATATCTCTATTATGAATAAAAAATAAACTTAAAATTATGATATTTTACATAATATACTGTACATAATGCGTAATTTAACATTTCGTTCATTTTATTAATTAATAGGCAAGCAAAACAGTGTATTATTAAGTTCATTGAAAATACAATACCGCATCTAACGCATTATTGGTACTTTCTCAACGCAATGCTCCACGTGTGTCTACGAGTACTTATTGCACTTTGATAATAAGCTACGGGTAGAACTATATAGTATTTACCTTAGTATCTGTATTAATCACGAGTTTAATAACAAATTAAAACAAATTTTATTTAAGAGATTTTCTTGACGAAACCGCGTCCTTTGCGTATTTTATTCTTACCTGTCCTCATAGGTCATCAAATCTGATAAGATTGTTGATTTCATATTCTTATTGCGTAAGGCATTGGTGACACGAAATGCGTATGTAGCGTTGTCATTTTTATCGGTGAGATATATTATGAAAACTCTGCTTAATACTTTAATAGTACACTAGTATATTTACATCTAGTTGTCTGCTTTCTGCGGAGGTGGGGTAGATTTATCAGCGATGTATTTCAGCGCTCGGGCAATGGCGGGCGGTAATGGCGGCGGCGTGGGCAGATGCGCGCCTACAGGCCTGTAGCCATTCTCATCTGCTGTATATGACAGATTGAACTCGTTGCCGTCTTTGTCCTGGAATAATAACAAACTTATTTATTAATTTCTTAATGATTTTTGTATATGTAAGCTTAATTAGAACATAGTATGATTGGTACTTAAACAATAATTATTAGAGCGTATTTATTTACAGGTTTGACTGTGATATTTACATTTACATTATTGTAGGTTTATTTCGTATTACTATTCTAAAATATAATATGGTTTATTTGAAGTTAATGACAAATGACCTGGGACAAAACCATCTACTTGACAGAGACTCCATATTTTGCTACTGTGTTGCTAAGACTAAACAATTTTACGAGGTAATAAGTACAAGTATGGCTGGTGGGACAATATATCTATGGCCATAATCATAGAGAATTCACTTTGCTATGTAAGAAAATTTTGCTCATGATTTTTTCATTTTAAACACGCTCAATTTGTGATTACCCACAATAATTTTTGAATGGTCTGCCACTTCGCTAAAAGTCCTCACTTGTTAACACAGCCACGAAACAAACCAAGTGTTTGCATGTTTATATCATCCTAATTGGAATTTACATTTGCATTTGTATTGTTACTTTGAATTAGCAGTTGTTAATAGTTTTAAACATTTTCTATCAAAAGAACTGCATATTAATTAACAACTTTTTGTGGTCATGTATTTATATATTACCATATAAAAGGTGTTAATTAATAAAGTAAAATCGTTATAACTAACAAGCAGACAAATCTAAAGTTAAATAGTTAATTCTGCCTGTGGTTTCGTCATTAAATCAAGATTATTATAACTACCCGCGTGACGGAGTGGTCACCATACTGGTCTGGATTGTTCCCAGCTAAACATCTAAATGATAAACTTAGATTTTTATCTGGGTTGTGTGTGTCCATGACGTCCATGATACAGAAGAAAATCCTATTGTGGCTATTAGTAGAAGACGTTATTATCATTATACGCAATAAATAATTATACTCACGTATTTTCTTCTATGTTGCGGCTGTCATTAATATACACAAATAATCATTATGTTACTAAAATGCTACTGAATAGCAAATTTTCACCCAATTAAGGTATGTAAGAACAAATAAACTAAAACACAGTAGGTACTGCAGTTAGAAATACGATGTCTAAGATCTAAAAAGTGTTTGTGAAAAAAAAACACATTGTTATAACAACTTACTGTGTAAGAGACGTTGCCAGATACAGCCTCACCAGTTTTTTCATCATCGTAAGATTTCAGCTGTCCTTCACTTGAGACTTTGGTTCCATCGCCACCCAAATAACTGTAAATAATGGAATTTTATTTTTAGATAATAGGTAATATTAATTACAAACTGATATACATGGAGCGAAGTAATCCAATGTGATCTTGAATAGTATCAGTCTTCCTTGTCCCGTGATAGGAGACGACTAAAGGAAAAATTCCTGGAAATATCCCGCTGCGACCACAAATATATTGTTTTAGTAAATCAAATTAGGGGAGGCTGTTTTCAAGTAGTGGACTTCAAAAGGCCTGTAGTTAGGTACATGGATGGATATATTTTCTTGTCTAATATTATAAAAACCATTAAGCTGCTCGCTTGTATCCGCTTCCAAATTCATACAAAATCAGAAATTGAATAAATTAATAAATTGCACTATACCTGATTAACATAATATACAGATTACTAAAAATAGATATGGTTAGATCATACAGACGTACATATCAAACACAGCTAGCAATATTATTGTTAACCCTCACCTGTAGTGGAAATTACCACTATGCGAATAAACGAAGTTTTTCTCTTCTACAATTTTCACTTTTGGTGCAGGAGGCTCAGTTCTCTTTTTGAAAAAACTCTGTCTTGATCTTTTTGGAAGTTCGGTTGTTGTTGAAACATCGCTATTTACTTGTTTTGTCGAAACTTGTTTACTTCCAGTGACGTCACCATCATCAATATCTTCATTGTTTGTAGTTGTTTGCCTAATGTCTAACTTCTTATTTGCATTGGACAAACGTCTCCGTGATACAAAATTTCTGGTAGTTCTTTTCACAGGAGAACTTGTTGTTTGTTTTGTTGTAGGTTCAGTTTCATAAATAACTTCCACAGGAATTTCCAATGGAGAGGCAGTACTTGGTCTTTGTATTTTCTGTCGCCTGATAACTCTTGACCGTGTTCTGTTTTTAGGTGATTCATCATTGATATTGAGTGATTTTTCTTTACGTAGTCCCTTTTCTTCAGTAGTTTCTGGTATGGGTGGGTGGTTGTATTTATAACTTTCCGTCTTCTCTTGAATCTGTTTAGATGCTTCTTTCACACTTGTATTGCTTTGTACATTGTCGCATAACGCAGTATGTACTAATAATGCGACGCCTGCAAGCAACCAGTTCGAAAACAACATTTTGAACCAACAATAAATATTTGTTTTACTAAACACTCCACGTACGACTGATGCGCGTGAACTTGTAATGAAGATGAGTCAACCAACTTAGCCTAAATCAATTTTAAATTCGTAGAACATCAAAACACCAGTCAGACGAGAATTAAACATTTATTTTATATGCATTAAGCTTTATTGTTCAATTCATTACGTCAACTTTTATATATTCGACTAACGCGGAAGTAAATATTTTTTCTGCATTTTGTTTTAAATTACAGACAGCATTACAGAATACAGAATATGATAAAAAATGTACGGTTAATTAGAGACTAAAAACTAAATACAATAACAAAATTGACTAATACTTATTTATACGTATAAAGAATAATTTCAAAGTAAAGAACTTATCGGTAAACATATTTATACTCGTATGTACATGATCTCCTAAACTAAGGTCTAAATACCTTTAAAATCTTAAACAGAACCAGGCGTAGCAGTTAATTTCCAATGTTTAAAGGTAGTGTACCTTGGAAGAAATACAACTAATGAACACATTTTTATTTATTTCATGTAAAGATTAAACAAGGAAACAAAATATTAATAAAAAAATAACTAGATAAAAAAAAACAACTTTTATCAAGTTAATTTTTTTATTGTTCGTTTAATTTAGTTAGGAGTTTATGTAAATATTTGAAAAGTAAAGTAATTACTTACAAATATAAATCATATCATACCTAATGTAATTTTAACAAAAAACCTTTCTTATATATATAGTTATACAGAACTCGTTTAGGCAATTAATTCTACAATGCTACCTACTGTTGCTGTATATTGTTTCCGCCCGCCCTAAGCTCTACAATGCATCTAGATCAAGTTTAATAAAATAAATAGAGCATTATATGTTATACTAAATTTTAATGAAATGTTAATCCATTTGTATTTCACTTATAACAAAACTATATCCTTTTCCTATGACATATGAAGGTATGTTAAATTAACAATTAGAATTGATACAAATGTCATTAGTAGTAGTGCCTAGAAATTTAATTGCAAACGATCGTCACCCTTCATATCATTTTATTGACACCTCAACGATTATGCAATTTTCTGAAGAATACATCAGGCAACTGCTAAGGCTGAAGTATTTAGCGTACGCAAAGGCTCATTCCGCCGGCGGGCGGGGGGAGGATAGTGCAAATAGATGAGTCTTACATATAAGTGGACAAGAAGTCTGGAGTATCATTCATTAGTGATTTTCGGGAGTGACTACTTAGTAATCATGTTTTATCAAGTGGCATTACTGTGCTTCTCGGCCACAGTCCTGGCGGCTCCAACAGACGTACCATTAGAGAAACAGCAGCCAACGGTCATTCCAATCATATCTCAGTCAGATGAATTGGAACCTAACGGGACTTATAAGTTCAGGTATTTAGAAAATAGATATCATAATAATTACAATAATTTTGAAACAAGTATTGATTTTTACATACAATGGAATAATTAATGGGTTGTTTGTTAGTTAGTGATCATCAAATTCATACCACTTTTTTATCCCTGCTTATGATTAGATATGATTTCTTATTTTTTATAGCTGATGATATTATTTTTCTTGTCAGTTATGAAACAGCTAATGGTATCAAGCGCGAAGAAACTTCATACATCAAAATAATACCTAAACCAGAGGGTCGTAGCGGTGCCAGCGATGAAGGAGGCGAAAGTGACGAGAGTAATGAAATCCAAGTACAACAGGGATCTTACTCTTATATAGCTCCTGACGGCACAACCATCACCGTGAGGTAAGTAAAAGGTTCCATTAAGGTTTACATTTGGAGGTAAGGATGACACAATTATGGTTTTTGAAACTGTCTTGAGAGATACCAACGCCTCGTTGGACAATTTCGTGTAACTCTCTAATTCTCTTTGGGGTTGATTATAAATATTAATGGAAGGCAGTGGCTACAAAACAACAGATGGCATGCTTGTTTGCTACTGCTATAAGTATATATGTAGCATATAAATAAGGTTAGTATTGAAGTTTTATGAAAACAGAGCGCGAGCTATATCAACATTATTTTTAATATATTTATTTAGCATACTTAATGTCATGTCGTATCACATGTAAAGAAAATCTTGTAAATAAAAATTGAAAAAGGTCTTAAAATCTTGATTTTTTCATAATTTGGAAGGAATAAATATGATTGTGTCACATAATATTTATCAAAATTAATTTTTCACCAGGTATATTGCTGATGAAAATGGCTTCCAAGTTTTTGGAGACCACCTTCCCCGGGCACCAGTTGCAGTGCCGCTGCAAATTTCTGCCAGATCAGGAGAAAAGAGCGGCCGTGCTCTAAAACCCGCTAGTAGCGCCGAACCTGCTTCTGCTCCGGTTGCTGCAACCAGCCCTGAACAGCAGCCAGCATCAGCAGGAGCATCTTCTGTCGAAAGCTCTAACGAAGTTGATTCCAAACCTGCTGTACCCGCTGCAGTGCCAGCGCAGGCTTCAAACGTCGCAGATGCTGAGCCAAGCAGTACTACCATTGCGGCTGAGCCAACAACATTAGGTGCTGAGCAATCCACTACTGCATCTGATGCTAGTCAATCAAGTACTGTAGCCGCTGAGCAAGCCACAACAAATGTTGGAGCTACTGAGTCAAGTACTACCGCCGAATCATCATCTACAACAGTTGCGGAAGAAGCATCCACTGCAGCTGCTGATCAATCAGCTTCCGCTGGAGCTTCAGAACAAGCTGCTCCTGCCGCGGCTGATGAGAAACCAGCACCTAGTACGCCTGCCGAGGAACCAGCCCCTGCCCCAACTACAATACAACCAGCATTATAAGAACCTGCTTCGACAACCGCTTTAGGTAAATAAAATGGATACTCATATGGACTATTACTTTAGTAAAGTATAAACAGTGATACATGTCTTCATAATCGCGTTTGTTTATTAAAATTTAATATAGTACTTTACTGGTACGGGTGATTTATTTTGCAAAAAGACACATTGTTTTTGAAAGCTATGTCAAAATAATGTGATATTTATGCAATAACTCTTCAAATGTAAGTCGTATGTAAGTTACTTAAGTATATAATATTACACTGCCTTATGTTATTATTGAAGCATATATTGCAATAAAATAAATGGAAATTTTATAACCATTAATATATTAAGAGTTTTTTTATGTGATATTCTAATGCAAGTTTTACTAATAAAGACCTCAAAATAATTTTGGTATTAATTATAACGATTATAAGTGTAACCTAAAAAAACTAAAACTAAGTATATACCGCATCTAACAATTAATTTATTTTTTTTAAACTATAATGGGCAATGATAACCTATTATGTAAACACCTGATGAGTACCTATTAAAAAAAAAGTGGAATTAATTAACTGCTATATTTTTGTAATTAAATTGATGACAGCATACTTATACATAGTAGTAGTACGTAGTAGAAGTATACTTGAAATTCGGCATTGTGAGTCCCGAGATCAAATTTCATTTTCGTTCGATTTTTTCATCATGTTCGTATCACTAAATAATAACTTTATAATTACTTATTTATTACTTTACTAATTAATTATTTTATACTCTCAAAAGTCTGTCTCTAGAGATAATAATAAATATAAAATGCCTATAAAATTTATCTAGGGCTTAATTTGACAAAATTTTATGAAATTATGCAAACATAACCTGGCTAGGTTTTGAAAAAATTCGAGCGATCTTGAAGTATTTAGAACGTTCCGGAAGAACCTTAAATACCTTTTAAAGTCTTGTCTTGAAGTATTGTTATCTAATAGGCCAAGTCATGTGTTAATAGTAACACATAGACGTTGTTAGCATCTCGTAGTTATCATTGAAAGACACACGTTATTATAATTACCAACCACATACTAACGAAGTACTGAACAACCTTAAAACAATGTCCAATTTAAGGTTACGATACCATCATGTTTTCAGTGTCGTTGATAAAGTTTAGATGGAGACATAATTGAAGATAAAATTATTATTGACGTAATGAATAAGTAAAGGTTTTGTTCGATTAATTCGATCTTTGATTGTAGGTAAAAATTTAATGTACCTATCTATCTAATGTATTTTTACCCGACTGTCGTGGAAGGGTATGTTTTTTATTACTAAGCTTATACTGTGTAGTTAAACAAGATGCATGTTTTTTATAACATTGGTGTAGCCACAGGGTGTAGCAAACGAGCATGCAGTCCACCTAATTGTAAGTTATTACTCCTATGGACATTTGTAATTAACCCCAAATAAGAACAGTCTTACCTTAGGTTGGCCAAATGCGTTGCCGCCCCTGTGGACTAAGTTGGAACGCCTCGGATAAGTACCTATATCTCCCTAACCACGCCCTTCAAGACGGAACACAGCAGTGCTTAACACTGCCGTTATTATGCAAAAATAGATGTGGCGATGTTGCCGCCGGAGTCGAATTAAAGAGAGCTCTACCACCTTTAAAATAGTTTTATTTACAATTTTTCTTCTTTTCTATATCAGCACGTGTCGCTGATATAGAAGAGGCAGTAAAAAAAGGTACGTAAGTTAAAATATATCTCATTACTTGATAAAATGTGACTTATTATCCTACTAGCTGATCCCCGTGGTTTCACCTGTGTTAAAAAAGCAAATGGAATACACATCAAATCATTGGTAACACCCCACTCTCCCGCGACAGCGGCTGCAAGCGTGTGGCGCGCGCGCTAATTTTTCATAAT
>DWPV01002057.1:0-18296 GCA_018251915.1 Urbanus proteus proteus
GACAACACACAAGACAAGGACACACACCCAGACCAAGAACGGAAATTTAAACTCATCATTCAAATTTCCGTCTCGCTAGGTATCGAACCCAGGATCCTCGGATTAGCAGTCCGGCATGTTAACCATTGCGCCATCCGGGTCTTCAAATGTGATTTCACCACCGTGGATAATAATTATGGTCATGCAGTCCAACTGTAACTGGTTATTGTCCTACGGAGGCACATGTGGAAGTAAAATAAGTAAAATCACATAATAACTTCTAATCTTAATATTTATATTAAGGTTGAAATATGTAGCGATGATGTTGCCGACAAAAAAGAACTCTATTACTTGTTAATGACCATGAACAGAAAGATGACTTAAAGTACAAATAAAACAGAATTATTCTAAAGTAAATAGCTTACCAAATGTCGAGGCATGTGGACATTCAGCGCGTTGACAGTAAACATTAGCGCGGTATTGCTGGAAATCACCGCCCATTAACGTGTCCAACCTGAAAAATAAAAGGCTTTTATAAATACTATTCTCACAATTCAAAGTAATTTAAATGAATGTAGTAAGTGCGTATGTAGTTTTATTTTGCAGAATTTTAATTGCGTTATTTTATTTTGTGTCATAAAATTATATGACAAATTGTCAGAGAAATATTTCATGCCGAAATGATTCTGATTTCGTGTTGAAAACAATAAAATGAAGGCATTACAAATGTTACTACTAGAAAATTTCAAAACAAATTGGTAACAAAAGAATTTCAATATAAAACTATTGGATATCCGATTAAATAGGTGTTAGATCTAATATACAAGATATCAGTAAATAACATACCTCTCGTGCCTAGCGGTGTGTTGCACGAATCTAGTTTTGTCACAGAAGGAGTAACCGCAGTCTTTCCTGGTACAGTGGAAGTGTGTTTGATGCTCCCTGCAAATAAAAAACAACTTAGTTAAAATTAAACCAGAAACATATCATAGTTACTTTATGAATCTGTGATCGATACATCTTTGTTCTATGATCGATACTGATGCTGTACGTGATTCGTCAAGTTATTGATAGATGGCGTTGTTTTCAATATAAGATTGACGCCGAAATTTCGATAAAAATTAAGGCTCTTTTACATAGCGGTGTATTTTAGTATTACACCAACAACACATTTTAGTATTAGACCATATTTAATCCTATAAATATTTAGATAATTACTACAAGCATCGACTATGAAATAAAGATTTTTATAATACACAAATAAAAAATTCTAAAACAAAAATGTCAAAATGTATTATTTAGTACTAATACACGAATCCTGAAACCCTACTCATTCTGAGAGGAGACATACCTAGCAATATATCAGTAAATAGTTGACGACGAATACTTACCAATATTTGAAGTTAACTATGAATATAAAAGCAAATTCCAACGAACCTGTATCCACAGTGCTGATACGCGCAGTCCTCGTTGAAGCGGAAGCGTAAATACCCCTCGGGAATGGGCTCGTCCTTCAGCACGCGCATGTGCGGCCCGCGCGCGCTGTGCGTGCGTCTGCTAACAGACAAACAGACAGAATGTGTTATATATTGAGTGTTATTTATTAGTATGGACGTGTCGATAGTTTATTTTTACTTTTTTATAAAATTAATGAAGTGACAAACAAGCTAGAAAGGTAAGTGATTACTGCCGCTCATGGACATCTGTAAACAACACATAGAACTGACGTTCTACCTGAATTCAATCGTAGATACGTTGTTTTTCATGAGGGCTCATGAGGGCATGGGATCGCCTCATATTTAAGTCAGCTAGTCACCAAATATTGTTACTTTGCATAATCAGCCTATAATTGTGTTGTCATGGAAAATTAATAGTGGTAGTAAAATTCATATGAAATTGATATCATTTCCAAATTAACTTACGTTTTAGCAATCATCTCAGCTTCTTTGTCAAGGCCTGGTGGTAGACCGTGACTTTGCAGAAGGCTCTGCTCGAGTAGAAGTTCCGGTGGGTACAGCATTGTTGGGTACAGGGGGAAGGGCGATCCGCTGGAAAATAGATGAAAAAAATATTAGCTTACAGAATAGTAAATATGTTAATAATAACGATGATATGAAAATGATAGTTAATGCTTCGGAAAAATCAATAGTGAATATGCTAATTCAAAATATTAAATTATGAAAACACAATGAAACATTGAAGATTTTGACGGATTTTATTGGCTTACTTATAGAAGATGAAAAGATTAAGAATTAAATTGAGAATTGAATTGAGAATTGAATTGAGAATCAGGATTCTGCTTACCCTTGAGAGAACAGCGCAACTTGAGCTAGACCTGGAAGCCCGGCTAAGGAAGCTGTGTATTGTTGTTGCATCTTCAACTGATCTTGAAGACTGCCCTTTCGCCCTCCCGCCAGGTACTGCTGGAGTAGCAGGCTTTGCACTGCTTGGACCTGGAGAAATAAATGTTACCAAAATTTAGATATAGACACAATGCTTTTATAATTGACATTCCAAAGAAGAGGTTTTTGCTAGTTTCTGTAATGTGCAAGTGGAAATTAATTAGATATTTATTCTAGAGATTAGAGAATATTTTTAGCCCAGGACTGATACTAATTATGATAATGATCATTACATCTGATACCAATAATGATAATGATCATTAGATCTGATACTAATAATGATAATGATCATTAGATGTGATACTAATAATAATAATGAGCATTACATCGGATACTAATAATGATAATGATAAGTGAATATGTAATTACCTGTTCAGCTGGGTTTGGCGGTCTCTGGCTTGGAGACGGTGCTTGAGGAGCGGACGATGAGGATGCAGTCGAAGGTAGAATTGATATCTCTGGGTACTCCCTCTCAAGGGTTTCCTGCGAAGTCAACAGTTATAATATTCTTATTAGTTGAATATGTTTATATATTCACATAAATATATGAACAAACCAATAATAAACAGAAATAATCTACGTTCTCTAAGCAAGCTTTAATTGATTCTATCAATATACATTGTTATAGTTACAAAATATTGGAATTTTAATTAAAAGCTATTCATTAAAATATTGTATATTTTACTTATAATGGTTCTACGACCATGTCAGTGTACTAAATTCAAATTGTAAAATAAAATACACATTTAATTCGACTACTCACCTTTGTTGCTTGCAGCCCAACTGGCCCCGGCTCCATGGCATTGCTGTGTTTCTTCACCATGTGGCTGAAGAGTAGCTTCAAGTCCACGTAAGCTTGGCTGCAGTGTGGGCAGTGGTAATGAAGGTTCATGCCACCAGCATTCTTGTTTAATGGACAAGTCTGATCATGGCATGATGGTGGGATGGTCGGTCCTGATGGCTTGGTCTCATATGTCTTCTTCTGATCGTACTCCATACGCATCTTCATCTCTTTGGACGGTGATGCGTCGTAGATGCTGCGTGGTGACGGTGATGAGGTATTGCTTCGGAGATGAGATGATGGGTAGAAGGTTCCCGTCGCTTTTACTACTGAAATAAACATATGTTAAGTATTAATGGAACTCTTTAATTTGTTAAGATTAACAATAATGCACTAAGATTGAAAACAATTTTTTTTTAAGATAACAATTATTTATCTGCTTCTAGATTTTTGTCTCTATTAAATTTTTTTAGACCATAGAATAGAGTAATCAATTTAAATGTTTCAGACAATTAACGCAGTATCTTATCAATGAAGCGTTAATGTTGCTTATAATAGAGTTTATGAAGGAAAAACACTCACCCGAAACATTATCCTGTTCTCTTTCGAACTCACTCTTGATCGAGAAGTTAGTCGGTGTGTATTCACTTGGTTCCTTGGCAGAACCGATACTATCCACTGAAGCTCTCTCCTTTATCGAATAATCTTTGGCTTCTTCGAACTGTTTCTCTTGTTCTACCTCGCTCTTGATAACGGGAGTTCCTCTACCATGTTTATGGGTAGCTACTGCTGAGTATTGGGTCAAAATTGCCGGGCAGTTATTTCCTTGAGCACAGTGGAAATGTGATCTCAGTTGGTTCTTGAAGCAACTCTTTCCACCACACTGGTCGTAGGAGCTGAAGTAATCAAAGCCGTCTAACAGAGGGCAGATGGAATGTGACTCCCGCATATGGGTCTCCATGATGTGGTGGGTCTCGCCAGTGAAGCTGCAGTTAAAGCAATGCAGGTGGAGTCTGGTCATCCGAAGCTGGCAGTGAGGATAGTACTGGCTGCAGGCATCAGGAGTTGTGAATACTTCGAAGTGTTGGAATTTGATTCGCTGTAAAATAAAAAGGAATTGGTAACGTCAAAATCTCATAATGTACATGTTTAAGATAAGAAGGAAGTGTTTTGTATTATCAAAGTTGAGTGGAATCTATGAGTCTACACTTGAAAAGATCTTACACATTTTGTCTAAATCCGTTTTCATTCTGAGATGAAACGGTAATGAGTTAGATGATGATGATGATTTTGATAATGTTCATTTTGAACTTCACTATAAAATCAGGATTTCTAGCAGTAATTCAATAAAAGTATGTACATATGTATATCAATAAACTAAATGTATAAAAGATAATTGAATATTATAACCACTTTAACGTCAAGTATATTTTTGGCATACATACGGATAATTAACATTTAAACTGCACAAATCAGATCACAAAAGTGAACGGCATTAACATTAGAATTAATGGCTTACACACTTACCGGAAATTCCTCCACAGTAGCAATGACCGGTGATTGTATAACAGGCGGCATTTGATTGCTTTTCGGCAACTTGAATGACGTAAATATAGCCTGAGGGGTCACCTAGAATATATTTAAAGGTTGTATAATAATTGTACATATTTTTGCAAATAATTACAATGCCATACAAAAAAACATTTAATATAGCTTTTAAAGGTACGAGCAAATTAGGAGCTACGAGTATTTTAAATTAATAATACATATTGCGGTCAGTTCTTGCATGCGGTTATTTGGTTAATATTGAATTTTGAATAGGCTTTATATAGTTCACCACTAGTTCTACTGCAGTTATTTACTTTAGTTATATATAGTGCTAAAATATTTACTATTTACTTAATACTTTGGTTATGTTTATTTAGTAACTTACATTATCTGTCCATACTTCGACCACCCTGTTCTTTGGTGGCCTCCCTCTCTTCCTGCTGAACATCTCATCCAAGGAACTTGAAGGGTTGACTTGCTGTGGTACAATCCCTGGGCTTGGTCCAAGATTCAACTGAGCTTGCAAGTTTGGTGTCAACTGCGACGACAAGCTTGGCGTCATTTGGGCTAATTGGGCCAAATTGTGTGGTAGATTTGGCATGTTGGACACTTGGCCAAGTTGAGCCGCCATGTTGGGGTGGAGTTGGGCCGAAAGTTGGGGGTTGAAGTTTGGAGCAAATCTCGCCGCTAAGTTTGGTGACATAGGGCTCAGGATTGCGTGCTGACGGTGGTGCTCGAGACGTCTGAATGGGTGTTCCTCTGATGATAAGATGACTGCACCGCAGTTTTCCTATATTGGAAGATCGAATATGTTAATCTAGGTGACTTAGAAAGAAATATGTCGAAAATATACTTCATACATTTTACACGCATTAGCGGTGCTATATTCTGATTGGAAAAGTTTAGTAGTGGAGGAATACATATTCGAGGCGTAGTACCAACATAATCCTCAGGGGTAGCAAAGTATCTATTGGCGACCTCATATAAGACTCCAATGAATGACCTTCAGACGGATAATTACTTATGATGTAATCTTATTCTTGGAAGATGAAAAGAAGCCAACGATAGGAAGAAAGAAGAATATGACCAATAACTTACCCAAGTGCAGTGATAGTGTGTGATATCCCTGATGTGCTGGCAAGCGGAGTTGCTGCAGGGGTTGTGTCTGGTGTACGTCACGAAGTACGCGTCCGTCACCTGGTTCTGCTGCTCGTGCTCCATCACGTGCTTCACCATCGTGTTGTGGCAGCTGTTGGAGAATTAATATAGGTTTAAAGGCATTTTCCTAAGTATATTTAATGTGTTTCCAAGATGCTATAAAGTAGTCTACGAAAAAGATCAAAATATTCAATGCTGCTGTGCTTTGGTTTGAAAAACATATTAAAGCATATGTGCCTTAAGTCTTTGGAAATGATAAGAATCGACTACTTAACGATTGAAAACGAAAATTGAAAACTTATTTTCCTATAATAATTGAAGGAGAAATAACAAATTGCGTAAATTTATGATACTGATCTGCGATAATCATTTTTAGTTCCCGAATCAACTTCTTGATTGTATTCAATATTAATAATATTAAAACTAGAATAAAGTAATGTTTTCTTACCTATGAGCCATCTTGCAGCCTTCGGCCAAACAATGATAATGTTTGTTCAAGGCACTACATTTGGTGCACTTATCCTCAGCTTCCTTGCATCCGTTGAATGTCTCTATGTACTTCCGTGAAGCCTCCTCTACTAATGCAGGGTTCTGGAAAGATTAAAAAATATAATATTATCTTAACTAGACATAGAAGTGATATCTACTCGAAAATTTATTGAAGATGTTCAGAATTAAACCTGAGATTTATCTATGAGAGGATTTATCTATATGTACTAAGTCTATATCAGGTACTTACATATGGATGAGAGAAGTCGCTGTCGAACATTGAGCTAGACATATCGTCATCACCGTGAAGGTTGCTTCCTGGAGAGTACAGAGTCAAGTCCGCACCTTGCTGCATGAGAGCACTTTGGATGACCGATGTTGGGAGTCTGTGAAAAGGGAATGAACATATCATTATCATTAGTTCAGATTGCAAAGATCTATTCTCCGCTAGTAGACTGTACACACATTAAAACATTTGTCTCTTAAAAATCTAAGCAATCTCACAATATTTCTTTAATTGTTAGATTACTAACATTTTACTTTTCTTTAAAAAAATCAATTATTTAAAATTATCATCACTTACCCAAAGCTCATTTCCTGTTCCTTCCTCTCATGCTTCCTCTTATGAGTGAAGATCTGGCTGCTAGAGTGCAGGACGTAGTTGCAATGAGGTCTGATGCAGTGGATGTGGTTGCAGGTCCTACTGAACCTACAGTCGCGGTAAGGACACGCCTCATTCTTCATGTACTTCTTGAAGCCATCCTTGGATAGAGCTTCGTCTTTTATGTGATAAGTCTTATGTTTTTCTGTGAAAAGGAAGGGATATCTGATTAGACTTCAGTATTAGTAGTAGTAGTAGTATAGGCTTACTTTTGGATTATGAAATTTGGCTTTAAAATGTATAATTCTTTGCAGTGTCTTAAAATTGCATATCACGAGTCAACAAATAATAAATTATAGAATTATCGCCTGAAGGGCGAACCGAATTTATATCACAGAACTTTTGTGAATTTTACGTCGAATTAATTTAAAGAATTACGAAGCTTACCCATATCAGCCTTATTTTTGAACGTGTAAGTGCAGCCTGGTCTCCTGCAGTGGAAATGCGTGGTCCTCTGCCCAGCGAAGACGCAGTGTGGTGCCGCACAGCTCTCAGTGGCACGGAATCTTTGGAAGCCCTCCTGTAGTATCGCTGAGTCCTTACGGTGGTAGTTTGCGTGCATTTGCACGTCTGAGGTGGATATGTATACCTGAAAAAGCAAGGGACTTTTGTTATTTTTCTTGCAAAGATAATTGTGACCTTTTAGAAGTTTCTTGAAGTTCTTCAATTTTCTTTAAATTTATTCTTCAAAAGATAAATCAAAAATAATTTTCAAAGCTCATAAAACTAATAATGAGCGGGCGCCATTTCAGAATCTCAAATTCGCTACACTCTTCAATAGTTGTAAAAGAGTGTCTGACATAGTAAAGAAGATAACTCCTTGTTATTCAAAAGCATAAGCATGTAGTAAAGAAAATTAAAACTTACCTTATCACAGCCATCCTGGATGCAGTGGTAGTGAGTCTGACTTCTATTATGTGGACATTCGGTGAATCTTTCCGAGCAGTCGTCCAAAGGTGAGTATCTCATGAAGCCATGAGCAAGAGACTCATCACGCTTCTTATGCCACTGCAAAAAAAAAAGAAATCAGCACATAAAAATCTCTATCGTTAGAATATAGTTAATTATTTCAATCAAAGATAAAACTTCTCATGATAGGGAAGATATTTTCATATCTACACATCCAATATGTAATGATAGAGCTGTACGAGTGTAAGTCTATGTGAGACTGACTTCCGTTTGGACTCAAGTTTCTTTTTGGAGTCAGTTAGGTACATCTTTTTTCTTCATCTATTAAAAGGCAGTAAATTCACAAGAGTGTTTTTATTACTTTGCAACAGACATCAACGTATATGTTTCTTTTTAATATTTTGTATTTCTTGAAACTGATTACGGTTGATTTACGTAAGAGGAAAACGGTAATACTAGCTGACACCAAAAAGAGCAGGCCAATCTGTAATAATATTATAATACCTAATAGTTACCTTAAAATGTCTGATCATCTCCTCCTTCTTGCAGAAGACCCTGGCAGTGCAGTCCATGCAATGGAAGTGTTCCCGATACCCCAAATCTTTGCAGTAAGATGACCCACATTCTAAAGTTGAGCTATACCTGGGAGGAAAGAAAAAAATCTTATGTTGATGATGTTATTCCAAAATATCTTAATCAAAATAGATTAAACATCTTTGTCTCATAATAGTGTAGTTTGTCTTATAAAAGCGTAGTTCGCTGTTGTCTCAGTTGAAGTCCTTGTAAGAGCAAAATTACTTCTTTCGTGGATATGATGTGTTCTGACTTAGTCTTCAAGAGTAACAACGCAATTGTGATCCGCTTGAAAATACAATCATGTCCTATTTCGGATTAAATACAAATGTCCATGAACGGCAGTTATCAGATGGAATGCAACGAATTTGCTACTTCTATTTCATAAAAAACTAAAACGGATCTAACACCGACGTGTAATCTACAAAATCCAAAGTAAAATCAGTGTCGTATTTTTTATTACAACTTCTGTTAACAAACGATTGTATCAAAGATAACCGCAAGGCAACGCCTAATGCCATTAGCTTTTTAGTAAATGTCGTAATTGCTTAATGATAAATGTTGTATACCTTTTGACGTATCTAGAGTAATCGACGGTCGTCTGCATGGAGTTCTTGCGGGCCTGGTCCAGATGATTCAACGCTGACAGCAGACCTTTACAAAAAACCAGAATACGTTGATACACAAAAAACTTACATTATGCTAATACCGAACGAAACAACAATAACTAACGATACGTTCAACCATTCCTTTTCCTTCAATCTTATTCTTTTGTTTGGAACAGCCAAATCACCGCCATGCATCATATTCAAAACGAACAATGTACTGTTTTCATCGTGTAGGAAATATTTAATAACTCCCAAGTCACTACAGTCGTAACCGGCGCGTTTACGTTTCCGTCTCGATTGCTGGACGTTTTTAGTTCAAAAAGAACTTAAACGTCACGGTGCTTGTGAAACCGGCCCCTCCCCGTATCAAGTTTTGGTGTATCAAATAAATTATTATGGTAATTAATCAATGTTTTCTCCTAGTCACTCTGGAGCGCTCGCTATTGTGAGTGATCGTTGACTCTACTACGTCCACGTACATTACATCACAAAAGTGTTTTTGTAAATCAACTCTTTTAACATGCCGGTAGATTTTATCAGTTAATAAAAACTGTTCTGGTACCTATCGACGCAAAATTACTATTGCTCTAGATTTGTTTGAAATATTAAGCTTTATAGACATAGCAACAACTTTCAACGGAAATTGTATTCGTCGTGATCTTGTGAGGCACAAAATTTAAGGCAAGACACTTCTGCACTCGTCGTTACATGGTCCACACAGTCACAAATCGTGTATGTCGTATCGTATTGTATTGAAAATTCGGATTATTTGTGTAGGTACCGCTCCGAACTCGTATTTAGACACACTCTATGTCGAAATCCCACCTCTGCCTTTTTTACAGAAACGTTTTTGAAAGACCGAATTAATACCTATACTTATGTAGATTAGCGTTCTCAACACAATGGAGGTTAACATACTGCTTTATAATTTGGTGTGTTACATAAGTCGTGCATGAATACTCGTGATTGTAATAATAGGTGAGGTTTTAGTGAGAGCAGGTTATTATTAATGAAGGAGAGAGATCAGTTGGTATTCGATAGCTTGTTTCTAGCCAGCGTTAATGGCTCACGATTTTGTAAGAGATTGTGCGAAAACGATACAGAAAAGTGTTTATTGTCGATACGTACGTCAAATTTATGGTTCTTAATTCGAAGAGATTGGAGATAGGAGGAAATGATAGTGATTGACGAATTGTGAAACTGGATCGCGGAACATACTACATTATCTGCCAATTACAAGCCTTCTAATTTATTATACTGGGTACACCTCGTTTGTGCTGCTTTCTTATGAATTTATATGATACAAGTATCACGCAAAGCACATTTTTGAGATAATTATTTCATTAATATATCTAAGCAATGCTTCGTGTAGTTTCTCGAGCAATAGGTTTATTAGAACAGAAATTCTATTTACATACGCTAATATTTTTTTTGAGTTTACGTAACATTGACTTCAATTGATTCTGTAGCACTGATTAACTTTCTATACACAATTTTAAAATATCTATTTAAAACTCACGTATACATATAATACATGTGTTATGTAACTTTTCAACTTATTCGAAGTTAAAATTTTACATGTTGGTATGATGGACCAAATTTGTTTTTTGTAATCTAAAATGTAATCTTAAGTAACAGTGAGAACTATAACTTCCACACCTCCAACAAATTGCCCGTCGGAGCGTTAGACGGACGTCTAATTTTCTCAAACGTAAATTTACATTTTCTGATTTGACGGAACGTTTGTGAGATCCAAAATGAGTCGATGGAGAAAACAAAAAAGACAATGGATGTGCGCCGGAGACCGCATCAGATAATGTTGGTTCGACATAATAAACATTTATAATACGAAGGTGGTTTTTTAGGAAATTTCGTAAGATATTGTGCCGGCTCATTCAACCGAAACAATGGGGTCCTCATAATGTTCAACATAATGGGTTTTTGAATTCACTCAATGGAACCACGCGTCGCGATCGACGAAAGTTCCTTCGAGTTATGATTCACAGAAATCGGGGTGTGTTACTTCCTTCTCCGAACTGCTTATTCTTTCTACGGCTACCGGGACGGCTACTGTACGTTTTATTTAAATTACAACACAATGCTTTAATCAATTTCCGATTGAACGAATGGTCGCGGTTGACCCGCTTGAACCACGATGTTTTTTGACTCCAACATTCGTCTTTTATAGATTGGACCGTTTAAGCTCAATTGCCCAATCGCTTAATTGCGAATACGGCAGATGCGATTGACTCTAAGATAACCTGCTTGACGGATAGGCTACCAGTATACCTACTTAATCAGTGCGCGATTTTGCCTAAGTTTTTTGCTCCCCTTTTGGTAATTTAGCCAGAGGTTAGCCACCTAGTTGATAACATTTAATTAGTACGTACAATGAATTATAAATTGAGATTAATTTAAAAATATACAAAATCATTATCGATGATAAGTTGGGTATGTATGAAACAATAAATAAAAGTAATTTATTATGATGAGATTCTAATTATAATCTTCGTCTAGTTCATTGAACAGTAACGTGGCTAAGAAAAATAGATGACCATATTGAGAGAGCACAAAGTATCGATTTATAAATACCGAGATATAAAAAGGTAGAATCTGGTAATTCTACTCTTGACATTCCGAACATCAGATGAAATACATTTACGGAATCCATAACTCATAAATACAAACACAAAAAAGGCATGGCTGATGAGGCAAATGATAATAATAACAATTCTGTTGCGATGGTTCACACGTTTTACCCGTTATTTTGTGAGACACTTGCGACCACTAATATCAAATTTTTTGCCTTTAATCCGAAACTGACATTTGCTTGGCTAAAACTTTGATAAATGTCATTGAGATAACCATCTTTTTGATCTAATTCCACATTTCATACTTAATTCGGTAGAGTACTAACTGTAAAGTTCAAATCATGTTTAATTTATTCACGTTCTACTATCTATATGTTTTTATATACCACGACTACCACGGTGGTCGAAGTTCAATGTTTTGTGTAAGTTGTGAGAAAATAATCACCATTTTATAATACCATCTTAGCCTTAATTCGAATAATGGATTTCGTATTAGCAAAAGCCGTCATTGTTGGGATTAGATTGTTTTCTATTTGCTTTTCTATTGAGATAATGATTATTAAGTCAACTTATAAAGATCAATGGTTCGATTGTAAAAAAAAAGAAAGTCGAGTCAAATAAGGAAGGGCGTATAAAACGTTGCAAAGAATTTACATTTAAAGCGAATAAAGCTAATTTGAGCGCATTGATTCACATGAAAAATGGTATTAATAATAAAAGTGTTGAAGGCGGCAAACAACAAGATATAGATCGCAAACTCTAAATATATCAGAAAAAAACACTTTAATTAACCATTAAAACCTATTACATCTCATCGTCTATCTAACAAATCAAGGATAACTCTGTCAAGTATACTATTGATTCCTTTATAAGAACATTTTTCAGCGGTTCCGTCATCAATTACATCTAGATTATTATCAGCGGAGTTCAATAACTGCATCACATCAATTCTTACATCCGTGCCTACTCAGTGCATCTTCCATCTCAATTGACATTTATTCCCTGCTGCAAGTATCTCTAAAATGTAAATGCGGTTACACACACTCGTGGACCCTGATATGAGTTAAACTACCTCAGTTCCAAATAACTTTAAACCTTGTGTCTTGGAGCTAAGAGAAATTTAAGATTCCCAAGACGCATTCATTGTTTGCTCTGCGCATACGCCTAGTGTAACTTGACACATGATATTGATTGCGTCGATAACGCTTGTTATTGAGAAGAAAGCTCAAGTTATGTTGGTATGGTGGTATAGTAAATTTCATAGTGGTATGGAGGAGGTAATGAGGCGGGGCGATGGGTTTACGGGCGAAGATGGGTATTGACATACGCGCATTTCAACTGGACCCACTCGGGCCCAATGGTCTATTAAATGGTGTTTAATGTGATGAATGTCTTAAATATTTATTATTCGAATGTGTTTCGAATGTTTTTGGAGTGCGTTTAAAGATCATTGATCTTAAACGAGATCATTAAACATACACAAAAAATACTTAACACGTTTTACGGTTAAATTACGACGTGCAGTAAAAAATCTGTTGGGCACATTGTCAGAACATCAAATCTGGAATATTTTAATATCACGAGTATTTGACGGGGAAACGGATGGCTGTCTTAAATACCAAGTTTTAGATAAATGCCAAAACGACACAGAACTCATAACCGTTTCTGAGAATTCTAAAAAAGATAATAATCATACATATCCTCGAATCGCGTGATATCTATACAAAAGTAAATACAAAATCGTATATGGAAGTTCCTGTATAACTAATTGAATCAAAATAGAATCTCATGCCCGATTTGTACGAGCCAAAGATGAATCATTCTTTGTAACATTACGTCAATGTGTGATGACCATCTTGTTGCCATTGAAGCACCAAATCGAACACAATTATGACCTTTACTGCTTTCGAAATAAGATTATCATTAACTGTCGTTCCTTAAAGGGATTGCAGTAATAAATTTGTTGAATAAGTAACTTTTTATTAGAATATTTCGTTGAGATGTGCCGATAAGCGCGTCTGGCCACATTTCCATCGTTCGATTACGTATTGTCGATTTGAGATTGGAAATAAGTATTAAACGTTTTCCTGTGTAGATTAAATTCTTTTTGTTATTTCGCACCGTGAGACCCATTACTAGGAATATTCTTTTACAATTTTAATGTATTCCTAAGTACTACACTACTCGATTAAGTTTAAAGACTAGCGTCTGAAAGCAAGACATTAGTCATAACGAGCATTGTACTCCAGTACTTAATTATGTACATTAAGTATGTAAAGTCCATTAATTACTTGCCAATATGATTGGAGACGTTTACACAGCCCGGGCGGTCATAAACTCCGGTCGGCGGATGAAAGAGCGCAGATAATTATGAACGTACGCATGCGTAGATCAAATCGGGATCCATCGATCGATAAAGGATCTAGATATGTTGCCCGCGATCATGCTCTATTAAGGATCATGATAGCAATTGCGGGATAGCGATTGACATTGTCTGGTGAAAGAATAATGAGCACGATAGATCGTTTATTTAGTTACTTGAAATTCAGTCTACAATTAGTGCGCTTAGTTGATTTTAAAGTTGATAATAATGACGTATTTTTTATTTTCTAGTATCTTATATATCTATTAACCTTTCATAGGAAATTTACTTAACTATACGATTCTGTCTGTTGTAGTATTTGTCTGAATAATATCAGTATTTGAGCGTAATTTTTCCCAAAAATCCGACCAGTTCCCATCGCGATAGAGATCAAGCCGTAATCACGACACGTAATCGTCAATCCGTGTAAATCTTCGGCTTTGTTCGGGCATCTCCGCCCCGCCCCTCCCTGCGCGGTGATTGGAGTAAATGATTCCGCATGATCTTGTTTGGTTTTTGCTCTGTTTACCCTGTCTCCTGTTTGATGGTTCGTTACTTTTGGTTTGTTTTCCAATCGGAATCATGCCTGGTAGTCAATTAGAGCTTAGCAAATGCTTCTTTTTGGCCGCTAATTTATATTTTATCCGCATTTGGACGACACATTGTGCAATTAGGAGCTTTTATTGTGCCGTGTATAGCTAAGATTGAATTATTAAGCTCGCTATTTAAATTTAAGGACTGTATAACTTCAATGGATTTATTACTGACATTTGAATTTAGATTTTGATTCTTTTTATTTCAATTGTCAGTTACGTTTGTCTATTATAAATTTGGTTTCATTTTAAAGTGTACTTCATTCAAATATTAAAGTGAGACGCAATTGTAATGTATTATTTAAGGCTGTTTCCACACTTGGTTTACAGAGAACTCTTGCACATGCAACATATTGTTATATTTTTCTACGTAAATTAGTGTGTAGTCTACATAATATTAAACGTTCAATGTCGTCTATCATCATCCGTAATCGATCACAGATGCGTTACTATTAACAAGAACAAAGTTACAATGTTTCACTGAGGTTTTAAGGCACAAAACTACATTAGCCAGAAAACCGATATTATGATCCTATCCAATCTGGCTTATGACGATATCTCCAACTGTACATATTGCCATATAGTCCCCAAATACATCGTCCGGTATATCGAAAACTGTCATAACGTCTATACATAATATTGTATCTTTCTCCATATGCATATGTGATAACGTACATGTTAACGCACGTCACAAGCTCGTATGGTTGACGTAACATCGTGTGTTAACGTCGCTTTCGAGTCTTTGTCTCCCATTTTGATTTATGGACTTATTCGAGGCACAATTGTAATGTATTTGTCGAAAGTTTGAGGCAATGTCTTGTTACGTTTTAGTCGGTCTACTAATCACTGTTGATTACTTTTACTTCCTTAGTTAATTAATTAATAGGTTAGAGAAGAAAGTGGCAATCTCTTGGAGGATCAAACTGTTAGGAAGGATTCTCTCTCTATTGGCAACTCTTATTATCCAAAAGAAGAGTAGTTTGGTTGCCAAGTAGATATGTGGCCTGGAAGTGACAAAGTATTGAATTCAGAGAGCTTAGATGAGGTTGGAATAGCAGAAGTAGAATTGCAGACAGAGACAGTAACCAGTAGCTAGCAAAAAGGCAAGGGAATGGATATTACGACTGTATCCAATGGAGGTTATTGGAATACACCATAGTGTTTAATTTTTCACTAGTTGTAACCAACTCTAGTAAAAACAGGCTTTTTTCAATTCTATCACTGATGCTAACTCAAATTTGAAACGCCGCAAAAATTATATTTCTGTTCGATTAATATTAAATCCAAAGATGGCGTTTTATACGTTAGGTCGAACCAAGCGTACATTTCTATGTATTACCACGTCGAAAGAAACTACGGTATTTTAGTATCAGTCAATTAACTTCGTCCATTTACTCCATTTTCCTACGTCGTCGTATTTATGATTTAAATAGAAATTTCCTTTACTTCACCGTAGACATTAGCTAGGAAATCCAATAATAGATAGAACCTGAAAGATCAATCCCGTTCAGGTTATAGGACGTAATTAATAGAAAGCCTTACCGTCTAGATAAAGACGTCAGAACAACGGACAGATAACATTCCGACAGAGATCTATTAGATCTTCGGTATCAAGCTGTGTTAATGCGGTAATGATTTTAAAGGGTTTTCTGTAGCTTTAGGAGCGGTAAAATTGTCGGGTTCAAAGGGTTTTTATTTATGAATTCGAGAGAAATGGTAAGAGCATAGTATGCATATGAGAATGGTAGGTGGTAAGTTCATATTTTGGGATTTCAGGAAGTTTATCGTAAATGTCAGGATGTTTACAAGAAGTGGTAACGCAGTGGCAAAAGAATGTCAGATTTTTTTACTAAGCCTTATTGTTAAATTTTAAATTGATAATAAGGATTTATACGTTATACGCCCTAGAAAATAATTGATATCGATAAGAACCTGTCTACGATTATATATAAAAATACTTATTTTAAAAGGATAAAAATGTTGTGAGGATGCTTCAAAGTTCTTCATAGTGTTAAATATAAAATTACTTAGTTGTAATTATCGCTTTCAACAATTACTTAATTGCAATTATTGTTCTTCCACATAATTAAGGTTTAATTACACAAAGGTGTGCATACTAATGATGGCAATAAAGTTTTTATATAAGTATGCAGGCCACCTGATGTTTAATTGTCTTTACTACCCCTAGACATCTGTTATTTGTCCCAAATTGGACAGGTATCTTAGCCAAGATCGTTAATAGATGCGTTCGAAGTAGGATCAAGTTGGAAATCTTATTTAGTATCTATAAAATACCTACTCTTAAAGATGAAGTTTTTTAGCTTCACACTGAAATTTAAGAGAAAAATAAGTCTGCAAACCACGTAGACTTTTCATGTCATATCCTATTGCTTAATGAGGAACAAATTTTATAAACTACTAATATGGGGCCAAAATCTTCGAAACCATTGTAAAAAAGCATAAGTCTATCAGTCGCGACTTCAAAAATAAATTACAAATACGTATTTAATAGTTTTCTTAGAATACTGATATAAAGGGCAATGCACATTGATCGATCGACCGCGTCGGCATTAACCAATCGATTATATCGATTAATGTGACGATAATCGACTTTTTGTTTATCTCCAATCGATTCACTCGCAGGTGATAATGCCTGATGCATTCTTAACGAGCTTATGATGGTTTAAACACACGAAATAAGTTCGAAAAATCGATTTTCAATCTTATACCAACATTAATAAGAGTTGATTAATGCATGTGAGTTGAAATGTAAAAATGTCAAATATTGACACTTGAAATTAAATCCTATGTCACGATTATTAAGCGCCAATTCAGATTGTTAAATACAGTTAACCTTTTGACGTGTTTGCACTGCTGATTAAGAATTTTGATACTTGAAAAGCTTAATGCTATCGGTTTTACTGTAATTGATACTATATTTAATCTTCAAGAATATTTCTTGCTATTTATTGTGCGATGATTCACTATTAGCATTGAAAGGTATATTTTAGTCAATGAAAGCAATGTCATTCTAAGATATGCATATATCTAGATAGGCGAGGTTAGTTATTTGGAAAAATCTATACTAATATTTGTTGATGTTCAATCGACTGTAATTTACTAACAGATTAACAAGCATGTAAGAAAAGAAAAATACTATAGTTTTTTTATTTAATAGCAATAGTTGTACCATATTGTACAACATTCAGTACGGTACGTGTACCAAAACTGACCCAAACTATATTTCATAAAAAGTTAACTTCTCCGTTCATACTATTTATATCATGTCATATGTTATAACCATTAAGACGACTCTAAATCCCCAGACTTAAAACGAGAACGAAATTCATCATTCAGAACGTAGGGTTCAAACCCGGAACTGTCAACAATCCGAATATTATCAAAACACAATACTACTCAAGCAGAATCCCATCATTCGACAAACAATTGATTGTCCAATGACCAAATCAGAACCAGTCACACGTACTAAAAATAAAATCTGCATAATAAACTATTTGGATTCAACATCGCACTGAAGTGCAGGAGAATTCCTTGATGTATTATCCCAGAGATTTATATATAACCAAGATTCGCCCGTTCCATAATTCAGACGCGCGAACCTGTGTTTGCCTTTTAATCAGA